>PYAF01003243.1:2679510-2723966 GCA_007407185.1 Glycine tomentella
ATAATATCCAAGATATTTTCTCTGATTTTTAGTGAAATTGATCAGACTTAATCTACCATGTATGAATTTAAGTAATTCGTTGTGTGTCCGTACGAGATTCGATGCCCTTGAATTGAGTGTGACCGGCACATCACGCTCCTTTGGGTTCAGTGAATTCAACGCTAGCTAATCTGATGCATGCAACTTGAATCTTGAGCTGCCACCCACTATCCTGCATCCATTTGCATGTCCTTAATTTTGGTTTTCACTGCTTCTTTTGTAACTGTTTTTTTGTTTTTTATATATCTATTTTTTTTAAGTCATACATATACATAATTTTTTACTTGATACTCAATTAATTCTCTCTTGTTAGATCAGTCCATTTTAAAGTAAAATAATGTTTTCAGTTTTAACTCCATGGTTATCTTTAGAATTTTTTAGGCCTTAAACAAATTTTGTATTTAAAAAATATTAATTTAAATTTAATAATTAAGCAATTTAAACATCTCATTCAACAATAATTTATTTAAACAATATCTTTGCAATATATTTTATCTCATGTTGATTTTAAAAAGTATTTTTTATTTCTTTCTAGAATGACAATAATTACTACCATTATTAATAATATTATGTAAACATTACATGCCTGTAAAAAAAATAATTTTTTAATACAAATTAATATTTCTAATAAAATATTATTATTTTAGTTAGTACTTCTTTGGTTATGTTTGCTTCATGAAACAATTAAAAATGACTAATATCAAATTAATGTCTACTACAACTTTTAAGATTAATATAATATTTTTTAATTCATTTTTTTTTTTAAAATTTGAACTATCATGAACTAAAACTTTTAAGATTAATATAATATTTTTAATTAATATTTTTTAAACTTGAACTATTATGAAGTAAGAGTTTGGAAGAGCCTAAGACAATTGTTTCATTAGCCTTGGCATTACCACGACTTTGCTCCATCTCCAATTTAAAAATCAAATTTCAAACTTTGATTAAAGACTCAAGTATTTAACTATTTGTGTCAATAACTTTTAGTTCATATCTTTATTTTACCTATGTAATTTTTTTAACCAAGGTACATTTGCAGTTTATATTTGATATCTAATTAATTTTATCCTAAAACTCGACCCGTTTAAAAGTAAAGTGATACTTAAATAATTTGAAGTAGATATATTGTTTATTTTTCATTTTACATAAAACTATATGCATTTTTCTATGCTCAACGATGGTTGCATTCCATTTGTTCAAGTTATAAGCTAGAAATTATAAATTCCATGGAAATAAAATTATAGATAGTTTAAGAATTGAGTGATTTAATTAATTTTCATCATCAGCGCTTGTGTAATTTAGTTTCGAATTAAGTTGGCACGGATTGCTTTACAATATACTATTATTTTAAGTAAAATAATTGTATAAATTGTTTAAATTCTATAACATATAACTACTTTATATTTAAATTCATGATATATTAGTTATAATAATTAATTAATTTTATCTATTATAAATACAAATATGATGTATACTGGAGTTTCTCATGTTACTGCAATAAATCCCAAACATAAACTAATGAATCATATAGTCTGTTCTGAAAAGCTGGGCCAATTGCCGCATAATTTGAAGCTTTAATTAGTATCTTGTCGGTATTAAAATTTGTTTCTCTGTTTGAGATCGAACAACGTAGCTTGTATTTCCATGGAAGAAAAAATTTAAGTAATGGTGGCAAGCCTTCTGGGTTGTGAAGCTTAAAATAATACTAATGGTGATAATATTATTACAGAATGGAATGATATTAAATATTATCTTCGCTAAGAACGCGTCCATAAGCTTCTCCCCGAAGCAAGAGATGTTGGTTTCATGTGTGTCATAATTTTGATCCATATCATAAAGAAATCAAATAACAGAAAAATGAAAAGCAATTGCTTCCATTTTTTCCTACTTAAGACTGGATGAGAACATCACACTTCTTGCGATGATTCGTTTTCTTCACTCAGCAAGTTAATTTCTATCACGTGATTCTTCGCACATTCACAAATATTTAAATAGGAGAACAATCAAATCAACCATTTTTTATAAATAGAAAAACATGAGTTACAAAATTTAAAAAAAAATCCCTTAATAGGAAGGAATTTTTTTTCTCTGGGAATATAAAGATGATGCCTGGATGGACATATTGCAATGAATATATTTGCTAAAAGTAAACCAAACCAAAAGAAAAGCAAAAAAGTAAAAGAGCTACATTACGCAGTTTTCTCTCAAAAGAATCAGATTTGCCTTGGTAAGCTTTTTTCGGGTGAGGGAGGAGGTAGGGTTTGGGTTAACTTCCTTTTTCTTTCTGATATAAAGTTGTTCTCAAACTTCCAATTTGAGGAAAAGTGAAATAAATTTATAAATTTAATAAGATTTTTTCCTTAAAATATTAATTGGAAGAGTTTTTAATTGTATTTTTTATCAGCCAAAAGTTTATTTAATAAAGAGTACGTACGGGAGGTACTCTAAACTCACAAAACAAAAGAGTTACAAAAGGTTCAAACTCATCTACACACACGACTTTAAACATAAAAAAAGATTGTGAATCCATAGAGAACAAATACTAACTTTAAAGATAACCAATAACCATGACCAAGATTTAATTTGCATAAGTTCCAACACTTACTCAGCATTCAACCGCTGTCCCTACAAAATAATCTCATTTCGATAGAACAAAATAAACTAAAGGTTAAAATATATTTTTGTTTTTTTGAAATTGATAAAATTCAAATTTTATCTCTGTAATTTTTTTTGTCATTTTCCTAGAATTATATTTCACTCTTCTTTTTTTCTCATAGCAAGGTTTCGGTTGTTGAAAAATTTATAATAATATTTTTTTACATAAATTATGTATATAACTGATATAATATTATTTTTATATCAATTATACATATATAATCTATATAAAAAATTTATATGCAAAATAGGTTTAACTATGTGAATCTTGCTCTTTTGCTTTGGTAAAAAAAAAAAACAATGATATTATAATTTTACAAAAACCAAAAACGAATAATTTTTTTTATAAGAACTAAATTATTCTATGAATTTTACAAAAGAATAAAAACAATATTTGAGCATAAACCGAACCAACACTAGCCAAGTCACCATCAAGACCTTCCTTAACTTTCTCCCTTTTACTAAGAAACCCCCAATTAATGACTCTGCAAATGAGATCCACGATCAATCAATAAACGAAGTAGGCTCACATAATAGCCGTAAATATTCAATCAAACCTGTGATGAGAATTTTCAGCCAAAGAACATGATTTTTTATATCTGAAATCTCACCTGTCCACCACATTCTCTCTCTCTCTCTCTCTCTCTCTCTTCCCTAATTGCAATGCAAATATGCAATGACAAGTTCAATGGTTTAACCGTTTCAATTGACAATTTCAAACGACCACACTTTTTGTCTCTCAAAAAGTATACTCAACGGTTTAAAGGAGTCTAAATTTCACCATGTATGAGTTTAAAGACAAGAAAAAATAATATAATTAATTGTTTTTCGAGGTAATTATTATTTTTTTTTGTAAATTATATCATTTTCATTTGCGATTAAGAAAACAAATATGGACTATACTTATTTCTCATAAGCTAACGTCCACTCCTCCAAAAGAGCGACTGGTTATTTGAGTTTTGACTTCTATAATTAAATGTCATAGACATCTTTTTGTGGTTATTAATAAAATATTCTAAATTATTTTCGTCCTTTTTGGAAAAATAATTTCAAGTTTCGAATCATGATATATAATTTAAAACATGAGTTATATATGATCATTTTGAAAGAAAAAAAAATTTGGGGTTAATTTGAACTTCAGTGGGATCACTCCTATTCTTTCACAAAAAAAAATTAAGTTGTAATATTCTATCTTTAAAAGTACTGGAAGTAGATTCATGTCAACTTCCATCATCGTTTATTGATAGATCAAAACCTTATTACACTTGTTGATATGTTCTTTAATTTGACTAACTCAAGTTATTAATTCTCTTTTTACCTATGAGCATGAAGGTTTTTTATTCATACGATTAAGGATCTTATCTAGCTAGCTATCCTATGTTGATTGTTCCTGTTTTCATCCCCATTATTCAAAGAAGCCTTTTGGTGATAACATTAATTATACTGGTGCTCATATATATACATTCGATTTTATAAAAATTCAATTCGTAGTAATTTTACATATTCATTTACCTTTATACATATAAACGGAATATTGTCAGAAATCAAACCCTTTCCAGTTCAATAACTTACATAAATATAAAAATTAATAAGACCAAACTTTACGAAAATTTTCCAAATATCTACTTTAACTTTTTACACATCACGCATCAGATTATTCCCGCAAGCATCACATAAACATTAATATTATGTGATGGGTTTGTATACAGAATTGGGGAGGTACATAAAAGCAGATTGCTGGTTGCTTTATATGTGGGGTTTGTTTGAAGTTTTTTTTAATGTATTGACTGAGGATGAAAGATTAACTTATATTCAGGCAGATCGATCACGTGCCTCTCCATGGAATTTAAGTTACTTAAATAAAAATATCTTGTAAGCATTATTCCAAATTTACTAATGCAAAAAGAGACGTGTATGGGACGTGCGCATGAATGTGTCAAGACGAAGATACCAGTACTTCAGTTGCACTTAGTCTGTCTCACATAATTTATTACAACATCTGATGAAACACACACAAAAAAATCTTATACTTTTTCAGTATAATTTCTCTTTACTTTTTTCCATTCAAATTTTAATGTATAAATATTTTTCTATCGGTTCCTCTAAGGTTGTATTATTTTTTTGTCTGATCTAAAAAGATCGCGTCTGGTTGATCTTATCAAAGCATCCTTGATAGCAATTCGTTCCCATAAAAAAAATGCTGGAACGGCTTTGACATGCACGTATCATATAAATAAGTGATCTTAGGAAGATTTCATTTGCTTAGAAAATATACTTAAAATTAAAGGTTTTTGATTGGTATTAATTTCTAACATGCAGTGCATTGCATAGTAATACGGTTTGCATAATAATATCTTGTTTTAAATATAGTTATGCGCACTGTAGAGATAAATGAGTGATGGAGTATGTATGGAGTGTGGTAAAGGCTGCAACTGCAAAATGAAAGTAGAGAAAAACATGGTCGCATGGGGGATTTGTCTCGACACTAGAAGACACAGAAGGGGTGAACGTTGAACCGGTTGGCCCCACTGACAATTCACCGTTTATTACCGGCTATCGGCACTGTTTTTGAGTGGCACCTGTACTCATAGTGAAAGTGGAGACTATGTGCTTGACATCTATTTGTCCAATAAATAACGATTAATTATTAGTGTTTTGGGTCAGTAAGATATTTTATATTTATGTCAAGTATTTATTAATTAGTTTTATTGATAATTAATCTTTGTTTAAGAATTATCTTTAATGTGATATCTCTTTTTAATTATGTTTTTTTATTCACATGAATCAAATTTAATATTTTACTTGAAAAGACATAGTCTAATATCATTTGGATTAATGATTTATTGATAATTAATTATTAGGACAATGTAACAACCAAAATTCCAAGAAAGAGCATAAGAGAAATGGGTTGAAAATGGTAGCTTTGGGTTTTGGAGTTTTTATGTTTCTTTTTTTTTTGGGGGGAAAGGGGTTGTGTTGATTAGGACTTTGTGTTGATTGGTCCGGAATTTGGAATCCCAATCTCCTCTGAAAAATAGGCAGAATGGCGAGGATTTGGTGGCAACCCAAAATTTTCTGCCTCAAAATGGGGGTGGTGGAAGGAACATGATCTTGTTCTCACTAAACTTAATTTATATTAATCCCATCATGATTCAATAATAGTAACGGATATGTTAGAAATTGGGTTTGGTTACAGACACATAGAATATTGTGATGTTTATTTTGGTTAATTACAAGAGAAGGGAAAGAGGCAAAAGAAAGAAGAAAAAAGGAAAGTGGTATCAAAGAACAAAACGAAAGAAAGACAAAAGTGAACTCAGAGAATAAGGGGATTTGGTAGAGGATAAGCTCAAGTCCAAAAAACCTGTCCTGCAAAAGCATAACTTGCTCGTGCTTTCCTTCACGGTTTCTGGTTTTGTGTTTGAGAATTTAATTGCCTAAATGAACCAAGCTTTATTCCCTTACAACAGCATATTGTATCATTTGTATGCCGTTTCCTATAAACTGCAATACATGTGATTTTCCTTTTCTTGTCTCGGCAAAAAAAAGTTGGTTCCCACTTCAAACTTGTCACAATTCATTTAATTAGTCACTATTATTATTAGAATTTTTGAGTGGGCTGCATGAGAACCAGCTTCATTCCTCATTTAATTGTTCGGGTCAATAATTTCAAGTGATAAGCTATATAAAATCTAGATAATCATATTATTAATGGCATAGATTACAGCTCTTAATAATGACAGATTATGTAAGTGTTCATTAGTATAATTATATAATAATAGTCGACAGTTCCAGCTAAGGAACTGCATGCATTGACTCAAAGTGATGACTTCAAATGACAAGTGAAATTCCACTGATTAGAGAAATTCAACCGTGCATTGTGGGCTTGTCCTCACAAAGAGACAAGGTCACTAGCAGTTCATGGAACTGAGATTAGGTATTTCGGATTTAGTTTTTTCTAATTAATCATCCGGCTTTTCAGGGCCCTTGCTCTCTCTCGAAACCGAGTACTCGTCGGCACGACCCATTTGCAGCAAAAAAATAATAATATTTTGCTCAGGATTAATAATGTAAAATATTATTTTATTATTTAAACACAATCCATCATCAAATTTTATGATTATTACATTAAAAGACATATTAATGATAAATTATGATTAAATAATAGAATAAAATTATTTTATATTATAAAAGTTTTATACTATCAATATATAATTATTAAACTCATATTATTGTTGTATTTTATAAAAGTAGAGTATCGAAGAGATTCATGTTGGACACGTATAATATAAAAATGAGATATTAAGTACCTTCACTCATTAAAGAAAATATAAAAGCATACACGACATGGGTCACGATGTCCCTAGATATTTAAACACCCATATTGTTGATATATATAGTCGGAAAAGCTATGTTATGTCTTGGCTTTTTCTGAACAGCGGCATATATATTAAATAAAGCACAAGGCAATTGGAGTTTGAATTCCCACCGTATGTATATAGGCTCTACCGTACCATTGTTACATTGTTAAGATACTTTTCATTTTTCACGAATAGCAAGGCCACATAATATATACGTACAAATACAATGCAATAATAACGTATATACATATTAATGCACAAGGATCAACTAATACTATAAATTCAACTATTTTGTTAGCTTAAATTTGTTACTTATATATATAGTTCGCTATTATATAAGAGAAAATATCATATACGTTTAAATATTAAAATAACATCCAGTATTTTAGCTACTCACACATGAAATATAACACAATAACCCATACATATTCTTAATTAGGACAAGTTAATTACTTTATTCAAAGCATCGCAACTTTTTTATGAATATTTTAAAAAGTAACCTTATAATTCTGTATAATCTTTTAAAGATGTTTTTTCAAGGTTATATCTGTATCGAGACAATATTAGATTTTGTTATTATTTTCCTTAATGGTGTTTAATTGTTATAAATTATAAATTTAACAAACTTTAACTCGAGGATAAGTGTTAGATATCTCCTAGTAGGTCTTTTATGCGTACTTAAGTCTTTTAAAATATTTTCATATGATTTCATTATATATTATAAAATCGATAAGTTACGTACTTATTACTTAAGGAAACAACCATAGTTGTTACTTCCTCATCTTTTTATTTTCTTAAAGATATATTTAGTCAGAGTTTGTATTTTTAATTATTATGTATTATATCAGTACACACTACACACCATATATATTTATTCTCGCAAAGCTTCAAGCTAGCTAGTGGCCCGGCTTAATACAGACAAATTAAGGGGGCTGATGATGAAACTCTACTAATCAAACTGAGAGACCTAGAATAAGGCAAACATGCCAGTAGATCAATCGTACGCCCACTTATATATACTCATATATCATTAATGATAGATGATTGATGAAATTATTTAATTTAAACAAATATACTTTACATAACATGATAATATGTCTATATTGATCTGATTTGTTTTGAAATATAATCTATAAAACTTGTATTAGTTTTAGTTTCATATTTCTACAGCTTCTGGCTTAACTATGCATAATGGCTCATTTTATATATTTTGTTTAAATATCAAGTCAGCTCAGTCAATGGGTAGACCATGATTAAGTTAGGTTAATATTTAAAAAATTAAGAAGCTAAATTATCTCTTTTATTTTTCACCAGGACAAAATTGTAACTGATGCGGCATCTGTGGTGCCATTACTTAATATTATTTCTTTGATTTAAAAAAAAAAAAAAACTAATGGAGAAAAGTGTGTGGATGCTACAGGCATTAAAGACAGTTATTTGAGATTCATGGATTTATAATAACTAATCGATTCTAATCAATCAATTGAGTTAAACTTTTTTATTTCTTATAATATAGACTAATTCACAGTGGCAGAAAGCGAATCCAGGCGCTTCAGTTGACATAATTTAAATATTTCAGTATAGTTAATTTTCATAAGCTAATTTAGTATATATTACACATCATTAAATAATAATATACAAAATTCGAAGATGCTTTGTGAAGACTGATTAACTGTTTAGTTTAGAATTTACAACAACAAACATATTTTACATACAACCCATCCATGAGTGGTTCGAGGGGCAATTCCGGCTAATATGGCGGGTGTCATTTGATGTCGCCGCCAGAATGTAGCTATCCTGTTTTTCTATACTATAATTGTATATTAGATGTCCTTTATTAGGTTCTTAATTACTCCTTTGGAAGTTGGGGCATCAACGGTTCACTACTCACATTAAATAATGCTCATTGTCTCCCTAATGCTCCTTTCACCATGTAAATGACATGGCACGTTGCCTATTCTTAGTCAACAAACTTTGTTGAACATAATTTATGGAGACAAATTAAAAAAAAAGAAAGATAATCAAAGCATTTGAATAAATACCTGTATATAAAGTATCTTTTCTCAATATCTACTTTTTTATTAAAAAATATTTAAACAGTTTTTAGGTATTTTTCTAAAAATTATCTAATTATCTTACATTTTTTAGACATGTTTTAGTTAACTAAGTTTATTTTGCTTTGGAGAGGAAGAGTTTTGTTGTATTGTACATACAAGTAATATCAGTATGGAGGAATATGTATTTCCTCACAAGATTTTAGTACAAACGCTATTGTAAATAAATAAATAAAATTGCTACACAAAGTTTTAACATAAAAATAAGTGTTAAAACATGTACTATGTACCAATTAATTGCTCAAAGAATTACATCTATGATATTTTACTTTAGCAACAGTGATATGAAAAACAAAATAAAAGAGGTATTTAATATTACACCAATGTTATTGCTGAACTTTGTGCAGAACTTTATATATGTTGGCGGGTGGCTCAGTTTTCATCTACCTCCCCTGACATTGCCAGGCAATGCAGGTGAGGGAGTAGTTGAACTGTTTGACAAATTTGTAAATGAGCAAAAAATACTGATGACAAATTTTTGGATTTTACATTGCCAAAAACTTCTTTCAGAATTCAAAATAACTTCACTATAGGACTAGGATCGAAAGTCAGTGTTGGTGTAACTAAACCCGTTTGGGATTTTGATTATTTTAAGGCAGTTGCTTCTTACTCCATGAATTGCTTCCTGCACTTATTTGAAGTCACTTGAATGGAATTCCGAACTAGAACTTTGTTGCGCTGCTTACGTAAAGGTTCAGTCCAAATAAACAAAATACTTTGTGTGGAGTTCAGTTTAACATGGGCCCTGACCCAAAAAAGTTCACTTGCTATTTACACTCCATTCCCCTTTTTACCTCTTAATTACCTTATAGCTTAACCGTCGCTTTTATTTTTTATATTTTTGTTCATGTATGATTTCAATTTTCCTCAATTTAATTGTTTACATTTAACCTTTTTAATATTTAAAATCTATGTTTCTTATCTCAAAATTTCATTTAATAATTAATAAAAATATGATGTATCATTAATTTATATACATTAATAAAAAAGAAATGTATATCTAAAGTAACTTAATTTAGAAGACAAAGTAATTTTAAAAGTCAATGAAAAATTAATAATTGATGTTATTTATATATAAATAACAAATTATAAACATTGAAATATCAACTATTAATTTTCTCTTCAACTATTGAAAGTACTTGTTTTTTTTTTAAGAGACATCCTTATAAATTTAAGCAACTGTTGTTATCATGTTAAAGATGCTCAAAGGTGGGTCTGCTTAAATTTGTCATTTTTTGGAATATATTATATTAGTCAATTAATTATTTTAACATTTATTTTACAATTTTTTTTTATATTTTTCATAATTACATTCAGCAACAAAACAATGTTGAATTGCCCTAATGTCTCTTTATAAATATCTCATCAGTTCTCTAAGCATGCATAAACTTCATGAATCTTTGCGTCGAGACCAAAAGCCCAAAACAATAGAGTTTGTTTCATATATTTTATCTGTAACTGTAAATTAAAAGTAATTATGGATCAATGGTTCAGTATAATTATAATTAGAGCATAGAAATTAAACAAAACAAGAAACAAACAAATCAGGCATGAATTAATCCCAATGTTTCTAACTTAGTCTACTACATAACAGATGGCGCAGGGGCGAGTTGCAGCGAAGTAGCAAACAGCAAGAGCAGACTAGAACTAGCAGGGTTCCTGAGGAAAGGGGGAGGGAAGCTGATAACATAATATCATAAACACATTACAACAATAAGTGAAATGAATAATGGGACGGAACTCGAAGGATACACTCCTTTTTTAATCGACTAATGTTAGTGAGGAATCTTTTTTAGCTATCAATGTTAGCTTTTGTTAAAGCCAGACCTCTACCTCAGTCCCTCATCCGTTCTCCCTTCTCCCCCAATGTTAGTTGAAGAAAAATAATAGAAAAAATGCATTATTAAAAATTAGATATTTATTTGTAAAATCAGACGTAATTAAAGGTGCATTTTCCGAAAGTATAAAGTTGTTAATAAAAAAAACATTAATTCATTAAGGCTTAAGTTCATAAACGGGGAAAAAAAATTAAACATGAAACAATGGCACCAATAGAACGGTTAAAAAATTTGAGCATATTTGATTGGGGCAACATTTCACTGTTCGAAATTAACATTTGCAGTAAACAACAGGAGAAACGTTTTGCCCCATTAATCTTCAACTGGAGGAGGGGCCTTATTTAAAACGACAAATATTCATACAAGGGCTGAGAGGCCTAAACACTGGGAGTGGAAAGGCTCTCCCTCACACATACCACAGGCCACTTAACCCATGGCATATTTCTGGGTCCAGCTTCTGGCAGTTGACTCGTACTTGTTCCTGTCTGTCTTGTACATGTGGGCGATTTCGGGGACCAAAGGATCATCAGGATTAGGGTCCGTCAACAGGGAACAAATTGAGAGCAACACCTAAACATGTAAAAGACGAGGTAAACAATGCTTAGTTGCAATTTAACCTCTTGTTCTGAAAAAGGACTGTACTTAGGCTGGTGATGGTTAAAACTCCAACTGCAAGAGCTAAAAAACTGCTTGAAAGAATCAACTATCAAGCAACATATTGTGGTCCCCTTACATGAGTTACTCAAAATTAACAATATAATTGCAAACTTCATGCAAATCAGCCATTCAGAATTCATTTCGGAGAAATACAATGATTTTAAGTTTGTGTACCAACAATTAAAAGGATTTTACACCGTCTTTCAATTCTGTGTTAATATATCATAAATTTTTTTTGACTACAATACCAACTATCTAAGAGGTCAAACATCTTTTATGAGGCAGAGACACATGATTACATAACTTCAAAAACTTATAGCCTTATACATTGTAAATCAAAATTGAATACAAGTATTAGAATCATGAGCCCAATAAAAATATAGTTGGCCATTAAAGCTGTGAAATTGTCACATCTAAGTTTAAGCGGTTTACATTGGAGGAATGATTAAAACATAGTTTCAGGAATAAGAGCTGATATGAGATAATCAACAAACATACCTTCGAAATAGTTAGCGCAGGGCTCCACTGCTCCTTCAATATGTCAAGGCAAATGCTTCCATTGCTATTTATATTTGGGTGAAATACCTTCGTCCTGAATGCAACCTGAAAGGCATTTACAATCGATGAGTATACACAAGATCATCTGAAGGCGCTCCAGTGTTCATCATGGCATACAATATTTTTTTTTTATATATATACACACACACAGAAGGTAGAATTCTCATTAAATCTTTCAACAATATAAATGCTGGAATTTGTCCTGCTTTTGAAAATTGAGATTAAACATCAAAACTTAATTCTTGTTAGGAAATGAGTGTTTCAAAGCAGCAGCAGTCACTACTAAAAGGATCCCTTAGAACATAAAACCTCCAAATAAGACAAATAAGTGGGAAAAATGTATTATGACATTATTTTTTAAGAAAAAATAACTGGTACAGAATTAAAGGAAATGTAGAAACATTACAGAAATAGACACCTCAATAAATACAAACCTTGGGTGGCTTGAAGGGATAATCTGGAGGAAAATGAATAGTGACTAGGAAAACACCTCCAGCATAAGGACTGTCTGGAGGACCCATAATTGTTGCTTGCCAGTGAAACATGTCTTCAGCAACAGGACCTGCAATGTTTTGGGAAGAAAAGAGACAAAATATGGGATAAGCACAAAGTCCTTCAACTTCTAAATGACAACGCCACATAACTATACTGGACAAATTTCTTTGTCCTAATAAAATAAATAAGCACAGAATAGTTTCTCATGGCTCTCAATTGGTAGAGGCTTATAGCTTGCTGATTCTAGCGAGAACTACTAAAGCAAATTTCCAACAGTTTTATCCAACTATATTTATAACTTAAAGACTAGCAACACGACTAGGAAGCTACTAAATAATATACTTCTTCAAGATAAACCAATCCAAATACGCATAAGAATGAAAACATTAATTGTCTCTCTAGCAATAAAGATCTAGGTCATACGAAAACCTTAAGAGATATTACGTAACTTAGCAGAGAAATAAGTTTCAATCACCCTCCAATCAGGTTACAGAATAGTATAAGCAGAGATCCAAAATGAGAAAGATGAGTCATAATAGTGCAAAGCATTAATGATCACACAGATTGTTGGATCACACTAAGACGGTAACAACTACATGTACAATTGCAACACTAATCAATCCACAACTGCAGTAATTCCAAATTCTTTATTGCAAATTTGATCATGAAGCGCACAAGCAAGGCAGCACGGAACAGAGACATGATCCTGGCAATAACATTATCATTTATCAAGCAACAAAAAATAAACCATATAAGCTTAAATAAAAAGGAAGAATAGCACAGAAGTCCACAATAATTTGTTGAGAAATTATTGAAAAAACCCAAATCCCACGTAGGCTAGAGATAGTGGCAAGATAGAGTATATAAGTAGACAACTCTCACACTATAAGCTAACTTTTGAGGTTGAGTTAGATCTAAAACCATATTCTAAGATAGTTTCAGAGCCTAAGCCTATCCTATATCCATTAAGGGACCACCCACAAGACCAAGTGTTCCAAAAGTGCTGGCCGTGAAGGGTGTATTGGAGAAAATCCAAGTCCGGCTAGAGATAGTGCCAAGATATAAGTGGAGAGAAGGTCTAAACCCACATTCTAAGAGAAATCCACATAGAACCACCCGATAATCACAATCGATTCACCTACAGCGTCACCAAGTCATGCTTAGATCATTGTTAACCTACACGGAACTATAACATATGAACGGCTAAAAAATTGTCCGAAAATTCCCAAAGTATTACACACGATCATTCAGCGATAAAAAATCAGGAATCGTATAAATCGTTGCATAAAAAAAATAAAAAAAAAAATACCGGCGCTGCATGAGGTAGGAGGATCCTTCTGGAGATCCTTGAGTTCCTTCAAGATTCGTTTCGATGCCATCGCGAAAACCTAACCAAAATCCAAAATCAGATGAGAACCTAAACACAACGCAACGAAACACAAAAGAGATGAATAGATCTCGGTTGATTGGTATGATTATTACCTTCTTCTTCTTCTTCTTTCTTGTTTTGTATTATTGAGCGAGAGAGAAAGGTAAAAAAAAAAAAATTAAAAAAATTGGAAGAGTGTGTGTGATTTGGGGGAAGGGAAAGAGCTTTTATAAATGTCTGGTGCTGCTGAGGAATAGATCCACTCTCCTTCCTTCCTTTCCCTTACCTTTTTACAATTCTAATTCTAATTCTAATTCCTTCTTTCTCTTCCTCGTCTAATTATTTATCTCTCGTTCTATTGCTATTGCTATTATTATTGTTCCTTTTTTCTCTCTTAATTTCTTAATTATTATCAGTATTAATTATTATATTACTTTCCCAAGAGAACGGTTGTGGGTCCCTACTTGGCGTTTTCTGTACGAAATCCATTCCTTTTTTTCTACCCAATGTCAAAAAGTGGCACCCCCAAAAGGAACGGTCTTTCTTTTTTTCCGCTTCTATTATTCCTTAATCAAAATATCAACTGCCTATGCCTAACCGTGTTCTCTCGTCTTAATGCTTTTTAACAAATTCATAGTTTTATTAGTATCATTTTTTTTAATGTAAATATGCAATGAATTACTATCATTTTATAATATTTTATAGATTATATTTTTTAGTAACATGATGATGTCTTCTTCTTTAACTCATTTTAGAGATAACTAATTAAAATTATCATGTAGTATTCACTTATTTGGCACCTTATCTTTATCAATTTATGTTTTGGATCACGGTAAAAGATGTAATTTGATTTTTATCATATTCATTTTTATATGTTTAATAAATCAAAATTAGATGTTAGAGTAAGAAATCTGCTTTACAATACTACGGACGGTACATAATTATTACTGTAAAACATTAAAAGTTTCTGCATGCCCGTGCATTATTGAATTTTATTGATAGATGCATGGACCATATAAAAGGGTAAGGAATAAAATCATTAGGTAAAAACAAAATACTACGCATTTAATATTATTTATAAATCTAAACATTATTTAATACTTTTTAACTCATGAGGTCTAGCTTATAAATAAAGTATGGGAATATTATAAAACTTTTAATATCTTGTTCAATGTTACACTGATATTATATTTAATTTATACGAATAAAAAAAGTTAATACAATTTATCCGTATATCGTTTTTTACTTTTCTTTCTTTCCTTCTCCATATAAATGAATATGAAGCATTTGCTCTTAATTTTCTACCTTATCCCGGTATTAATTGTTATTCTAGCCTAGAAACTTCTATTTCAATTCAACTATTACAAATAAGTGGATTTTGATAGGGAGTAGAAATTGATATTCTTATTTACAATTTTTACTTCCTTGTTATATTGCTCAATGCTTTTACGGACAATTTTATTAATAAATACATACATGATTTTATTAATTTTATCTGCAGGAATAATTCTTATGAAAATTTCTTAATTTTAGTTTTCTAGCGGAAGGTGCTGGTCACAGATAGAAGACTTGGGTAAATTTTTCTTACAAGGAGATATGTGTTCTTACTTTTTTATTAAAAAAGTATTTATTAAAATTTATTTTAATTATTTCGTATAAAAGTATACAGGTAATTAAAAAAAATCCACATAGGTGAGAGCACTAGAAGTAATGAGCTAGAGCCAGCTGGGTGGGGTCCACTTCACTGGACCAAGACCAACAGACGGTTGAACGCGGGCGAGTTGGCTCATTGATCTCAACTCATAACTCGTAACCACTTCCCAAAATCTCAACCTTTCTTTCTGTTTTGGCAAACACGGTTGAGAATGTCGAGGCGGGTCCAAATCGACGATCCCAAAAACGACGACGTTCCAGACGGTGATTCCTCTCTGGTTCAACCGAACGAACCGGACAAGCTCCGTAAACGGGACTACATCAACGTCCCTTCTCACCCCTTCTTGATGAAGCTTTTGAACAAGCAGGGTTAATATATATGACTTACTCTTAATTTTAATTTCGTGTCTTTCGTCATTTAATTTAAGAATGCGGTTGCAATTCAATAATGCGTTACAATTCTGAATGATCTTTTTTCTTAAATGTATATTTATTATTATTATTATTAT
This sequence comes from Glycine tomentella, assembly GCA_007407185.1. Lineage (NCBI taxonomy): Eukaryota > Viridiplantae > Streptophyta > Magnoliopsida > Fabales > Fabaceae > Glycine > Glycine tomentella. Next base: position 2,695,762 of record PYAF01003243.1, read on the forward strand.
TATTGATTATTGAAGAAAGCGAGCACATAGAGCGGCGATTCATGAAATTCTTAAACGTTTTTTGTTTTCAGGGGACCAGATTGTTCTATTTGCGGATAAAGTTTTCAAGTTCACGGGTTCAGGGAAGATGAAATGCCGCATTCTGTTGATTACGGATTTTGCGATTTACATTCTTGACCCTGAGACTGATTCGCTTAAGCGGAGGATAGCCCTCGCAGCGGTTGAGAAGATTTATCTCAGTGAACTAAGTGATAACTTTCTTGCAGTTATAATTCCGACAGAGTATGATTTACTTATAGCTAGCGCTAGGAAAAATGAAATCATCACTGCTTTTGTTGAAGCTTATGAACTCGAGGTGGTTTCTTCCAATAGGTAATTGGAATTTACAACTATTGCTCTTACATTTCTTCACCCCTTATCGTTATTTGTATGTGATTGCTTACATGATCTAGCCACAGGGCATGTTTAGGTCGTGCATTTCCACTTCCAAGTTTCAACACAAAAATGCCTAGAATGTGGAGCAAAAGTAAAATAAAATAGTGATGCCTTTCTGGTCTGGATTAAAATAGTGTTTCCCTGAGGATTTCTACAAAATTTATTTATAATTTTGTATATACATTGCTAACAAACAATTGAATTTTTTGGCAATCCTTCATTTTGAAATTAAAGGGAAATGTTAATACCCTTTGTTGTATTAGTATTTCGTCTTTGTCTATCTCCGGTATGTAGGATTATATTATTGATTATGTATGAGAATTATGGTGCATTGCTAATGGGAATTCTAAGTAGTTTGTTATACCATTTAAAAGATATTCTTTGACTCCTATAAAATAAAGCATGCTCCTCATTAAATCATTTCTGTAGTTCTAATACTCGCAAGGGTAGGTCCTGATGTGCATGAAAATGACACCTGGGTGTACACACACTATATACCTGCATGGCAGATGTATGCAATACCTCTGCATTGCCTAATCCCTTGACTCAAGGAATTATTATATAGTTAGAATTGTAATGACTTGAGCCTTATTGTAACATTTTCTGATCCCAAGTTTAAAATTGTATATACAACTTTGTTAGTGTTTTCTGCAGTCTTCATAACAATTTTGCTGATTAGTATTGTTTTAACAATTATTGTGAAACTTCCTCGACTTTAAATCTATCACTAAATACATGTTTTGCAATTCCTTTGTAGGTTTGAGTATAATGCAGCATCTGACTTGGTTAAGGAAATTGAATTTGAGGAAGTTGAAGGTATGTGGCATAAAATTTTTTTCCATTAGTTTTTTTGAAGATGTAGTAGGTGCTTGGAAGGGGAATTATCATCTCTGTTACCATTCCATGCTTTCTTATTTCTCTGTTTGGTAGTACTTTTTGCTGTATATTTCTGAATCTTCTCTTATTTTCTCTTTTAATTTATTTCAGGGGGTGTCAAAACAAGAATTTTGAGGAAGTGAACTTTTGTATAATTTTGAGGAAGTGAACTTCTTTTGTATAATTTTGAGGAAGTGAACTTCTTTGGTATTTTCGTGATAACATCTGTAAACTTGGTAGGAGATACGTACAGGAAGTGATTGTTAAGCGATTGTGTAGGAAAGGTTCTTTTGGTATAGTGTTTCCTTTCCAAAGGTTAATTATGCTATTATTCTTTTATCAGAAATTTTAGAAGAACAGAAATATATACATGATTTAAGTTGTCACTGAAACCAGATTCAGCTGGATGTATGAAATGGAATTAAATCAATTTTTTTAAGCTAACACGATATCATATGTAGTTTGTTTCCTGTCTTTTTAGTCTCGTTCTAAACTTCACGACTTCCCCCAAGTCCATTTACATTCAATACCTTCCCCATCTCCGTTTTATGTGGACCTTGTTTTTATGATGGTACTATCACCAATCATATTGATGTTTAATATACTTTAACTTGCGCCAGCACCCCAATATAGAGGCTCAGTCTCAATTTGCCTCATCTGATCTGAGTTGTCGCTAGCTGGAATGATATCGTTGAAGTTGTGAACGCAAATGGTGAAATTGCGTGTGCTAAGTCTTTACAGACGGAACAAAGCTATCAATTACATTGCAAATCGTTGAAAATGCTTTGCATTTCCTCCTTCAACAGATAGGTGGTTCTGTTGGTTTGGAATTTGTGATACATATGATGCTAGTACATATTTTATTATACTAGTAAAAATTCCCTCTATTTCAGTTCTATAACGATAAACTTTTTGTGGCAGAGGCACATGAAAAAATTGGTAAAATTGTATGAAGGCTGAAAAATGAAAACGTGCAGGTTTTAAGTATGCTAGTATATTTCTTATTTCTTCCTTTCAAAAGTTTACACAAACTGCACTGGTGAAATTACCACCATGTGCTTTAATCTTTTATAGCATGTTTGGATTACTGTTCTGCATATGCTGAATGTATTTTTTGGAGAAGGATATTCTTTGTATCTTTTACTACATTACTTTAAACATACTTTTGGAAGCTTTCAGAGGGTAATGCAAACATGCTTTTAGACTCCTTTTGTATTGAGTTGAAACTACGTTTGTTTAAGGCAAAATTATGTAGCTGCTGTTTGACATGTGTAAGAATTCTTGCAACATACAATCAGATGTTAGTTGTCTCCTAAGTCCTAATTTCTGTTCTGGTGGCAAAAAAATTAACCAAACGAGCTCCTGCAGGCCCCAAAAGTCTGTATCCCTTTCCCCAAATATAGAGGAATTAATAAATTTTCCCTGTGTTTGTTATTATGGAAGTTTACACCGATCTGTGAGCGTTAAAATAAAAACAAATATGGCAGTTGGCTGCAATGTTATTTTTCTTATCCCTTTTAGCAATTTAGACAGAATGGCAGATATTGATTTTTCGAACCACTTATTAAAAATATTAAATTTACGGTTTAGTTTTGATTTATCAGAAATTACAAATTGGTGAAATTTTAGCTTCGTGTTGAAGTGTAGTAAGTTCTACCAGATAAAGTCATAAAAACAATTCATAATTAAGAACTCCAAATATAAAGGAAAAAAAATTAGGAAGTATGAGGTGTTTTTTTTTTTTTAAAAAAAAAAAATTGACTAGTGGACAAATCTTTCATTGACAGAATGGCTAGTTTTAATCGATCAAAGCGGTCTGAGGGAATTACTGAATGTATTAGGTGTCCTATGTGCAGTTCATGACAACACTTGTCAAGGTAGTTTTAGACTATCATGTGTCTAAGTGTCTATACTCCGAGTGTCCGACTAATGTATATATAACATGTATTTAAATTTTTCAATGTTTGAGAAAGAATGAATAGCAATACAATAATCACTTGCAAAGGGACCCAATTTGATACGCAATCAGCTAAATCTGGTAGCTTAACTACTCAGAACCAATTTGTTTTTACTAACTTCCAAGGACCATAAGTCCATTAGATTGATTTCATTTCTCCTGTTATGAATATGATTGAATTGATTACATCTTAACAACTATTGAGCAGAACAAAAGAATCTCATTGTTGATCAGAGGTAGAAGGAATGTCAACTGCACGAGGGGTGGGTGTAGAAACTTCTGATCTAGACTCGGTGGATGGTGGATTCGGCGTATTTACACGACGAATCTCCTCTATCATGCTCACCACGTCAGGCATCTTTGGTCTCTGATCCGGTATTCTTGCAGCACAAGCCATCCCTATTTGTAGCATCCCCACCATTTCTTCTTCTATGTTTGGATACCTCAACAATTCTATATCAAACACTTCTGCAGTCCACTCCTCTCTAACCACAGAATTCACCCATCTAACCAAGTGGACAACCTGCTCACCTTCTGTGCTGTTTATGGGGGATTTCCCAGTCAGAAGCTCAAGTAGCAGCACCCCAAAGCTGTACACATCCGATGCATGAGTTGCTTTGCGCGTGTCTGTTACTTCCGGTGCACGGTATCCAGTTGCTTTCATTGCTGGCATGGGTATTGGACTCATCAATGTTGCCAAGCCAATATCAGATATGCATCCATATCCTTGTGAGTTGAGGAAGATGTTTGAGGCTTTTATGTTTCCATGAACGAGTTTCCCTCCATGTTGAGCGTGGATGTGAGCAATGCCTCTGGCTGCACCAATTGCAATTCTCAAGCGGCTATCCCATTCTAAAGAACTTCTGCCTTCCCCTCCTTTGCCTGCATAATGCAACAACATGCTCACATTAGCCATTTCCAGAAAATTATATATGTGAAGAAAGCCTCATAATTGGATCCAATTAATTTGTTAGCATAACTTATTAGGAAGATGCATTAGGAAAACAAATGAATATTAGTCAAAATCAACACACTGGCAGACTGAATTGCTTCCTTGACTTATGCACTGTTTGGACAAACTTCTTATAAGAGGAAAATAAGAAGGTAAAATGAATAGAGCTTCTATAAAAGTGAAGTGTATAAATTGATTTTAACTTCTTCAAAGGTTAAGGTACATAACTTGATTTTAACTTGTCAAGAAGTTTAATGCATTTTACAATCTTATTTTCTTCTCCCTTAAATACTTACGGAGAAGCTTATCCAAACAAGGACTTAGTAGTAGTCATGATTCATTAAGTTAATGCACAGTCAGTGACAAACTTTAATTTAAAACATCCCTAATGACATACTACAAGGCCCGAATTCTTCTACTGCTAGGTTAGATTGACATGTGAGACAGTGACACTACATAGGAGGACAAAACAGTTAGTTGAAAGTTGCATTATATACCTAGTGTTTTAGACCTAGGCATGCTGAATAAAACAATTCCTATTATATGATTGCAGAAAACCACATTTCCAGTTTGTAACCCGTTGTGAAAAATGAGAGAAGCTGAAGATAATTTAGTTAGATAAGAGAAAAGGTTCAACATACCATGTAACATTGCAGAAACACTGCCTTGTTGATAGTAATCATATACTATGAGTTTCTCCTCCTTTGAATAATAATATGCCCTCACTGCATCCACATTTTCGTGCTTAATTTTCCCCACCACCTCCATCAGCTGCTCAAAATCTCGTTTTCCAACTGTGACCTCCTTCAACCTCTTCACCGCCACAGTGGTTGCATCCTCTAGAGCAGCCTTATATGTCATGCCAAAGGTACCCTTTCCAAGAATTTCAGCAGAAGCTCTCAACAAATCCTCTAGATCAAATGCAAGATTGCAACCCTCAAAGAAGACAATTTTGTTGTTTTTGTCTTGACTTCCAGAAGATTCTGTTTTCAGAGTGGCTTGTTTTTTCTGTGATTTTACTACTAGCGCATTCACACCTGCATTCTGATAGCAGCACACAATCATGAAACCTGCAATCACCACAAATCCCAAGACACAAGCGCCAATGATGATACCCAACAATGCAGGTTCACCGAGTCTTTTCGATTTCTTTGCTGGATAGGCAGCCGGTGGCTCCATAGGAAAAGCTGGAGGGAGAGCATCTGCTGATGTAAGATTGTTACCGGCAAAGGCCGAACTAGGAAATCTAAGAAGGGATTTAGGCACAGCCCCACTAAGGTTATTGTTGGCCAAGTTCAGCTCCCGCAGGCTAGGAATATCGAGATCAGGAATCTGACCCGAAAGGGAGTTGTTGGCAAGGACTAATGAGGTGAGATGAGTCAGTTTTGAAATTGAAAAGGGGATGCTCCCATTGAAAGAATTGTTTGACAAATTGACAACACTAAGATTATTCCAAACTGAAAAATCCAATGGTAATTGCCCAGAAATGTTGTTGGATTGGAGATAGAGGCTGGACAAGTTTTTCAGCTCAGAGAAACCATCAGGGAAAGGGCCACTTATACCATTTGATCTAAGACTAACAATCTCGAGTGCCGAGAGGCGACTCAGAGTGTTGGGAGGGATTGGACCACTCAACCCAGCTCCAGGCAATCGAAGTTCTATGACTCGGGACTTGTCGGAGTTGCAAATCACTCCTCTCCAGCTTTGGCAAACAGAAGAGTTCTTATCCCAGTTGACATGAGGAGAGTGATTCATGTTGTCAAGGAAATCAAGCAAAGCTTGTTTATCTTCCACTGGTTCAGCTCCAACACTAACCAACAACACTGCTTCCATCACCAAGGCAGCTGAAAAAATGAACAAGAGGGGCAGCTTCTTGTCCATTTTCCGGCTCGAACTGAGAAGATCAACAGTTCACCACAACTTGGATGTAAACTAGTGCCTCCACTCAAGATATGGGTCACCTTTACAAAAAACCAAAGTGTAGAAATACCGAAGGATCAATTAGACAATTAATAAACAGGACTACAGGAGTGTTTTCGTTATATACGCAAACTTGAACCCAAGACAATTGTGTATGTGGCTTGTTTGTATGTACCGTGTGCATTTTACTAAGATTATACTAAGTATCTGTTGAGTCAAAATAAGCAGCTCGTGTAATCGTGTTTGACTTGGAAATTAACCTTATTAACATTTTTTTTTTTCGTTCACCTACTCGATTGGTTTTCCTTGACGACTAGAACAAAAAACGATGCAAACCTAAACTTGCAAGCTAAAAGTCAGTTTAATAGGCAGCCAATAATAAACTGCTGATGACCAAAACTTTTGACAGCAGACAAATACACCATTATATGGAACCAATCAGAAACATGGATAGCTGAAATATTTTTTATCTGTATAGTGTATAGTGTATACAGAAGAAAAGCATTAAAAATATTAAAATTTTGGGGATTATTCTTTCCTTGCATTTTGGAACTAATCCAAGTGAACACATATAAAAAGCTAAAAGGCAGAGCACTTGCCAGTTGACACTTAGCATAAAGAGAAAAAAATGGAATACTTACAACTCACTTCTTGATCCCAAAATTGAGCAAACTAGTTAAAGATCCACAGACAGAGAGCATTGTAGGAATCTTAAAGAACAAAGAAAGAGTGATGAATTTGGGGGGGTTAGCTAGAAAAGCATGCTGCAGTAGGTCCAGGACCATATCAGATACATTTCCATCTTGTTTCAGAAGCAGTTAGAGGAAGGAAATCTAAACTGGGGTCTTTGCAATGATGGTGTATTGGTAGTGATGGAAGATGAGCTGTATTTGGTAGCCAGAACAGCAGTGCCACATGCAATTGAAGTAAGAGAAACTCATTCGGTCATCATTTAGAAGCCTGATAAGGTTAGATATTATTTTATGCCGTACAATTAGGAGAGTGCATTTTAGAGTAATGAAAAAATGTTTGGTTGATCAAGATCTCATCTCTTAGATTTTATTTTTTTTATCCACAAAATTTAAATTCAAAATTTTAGATCAATTTATTATCATTTAAATCAAAAATTTATAGGTATAATGAAACAATTATGCAGTCTTATATATGCATTATTTTTAATTTTTTTTATGCACTCTTATATATGCATTGTTATATATAATTTAGTCACTAACTCACACGGATAACCTTCCTATAGGCTTAAAATAAAAGGAATACCTGCTGGTTTAAGGCATTTTACGTACGGATATTGCTTGAATCAATTATAGGTTTGTTTGTTGGAATTTAGAAAGAATGCAAATTGCAAAGGCAGTCATAAAAAAAATGTTCTCACAGATTTTTGAATATTTTTTTTACATTTTTGTAGTTGAGGAAGGGATCTTCACTGTTCCTTTCTACCCCTCACCTTTTCTCCCTTTCGTCGTTAAAATTCTATATACTTAATGAATCTTATGATTAAGATTTTTCTACAATATGACAGAGGACATAAGAATTTATCCCAACCACTTGAACTTAGTTTAAACAGAGTAACCATGTAAAATAGTAGTATATGGTGGAGCTGGAGGGTCAATAATTCTAACCGACCAAAGATATAAAAAAATATCAGTCAAAGAATTATCATGCTGTATTTACCTTTGAATGAAATATTTATATTTATTTGACATTAATGCTAATTAAATCCTCATGGCTGTATACTCTATACAAGTAACGAAACTGTTTAAATAAATTTCATTTATAATTGATTTTGTTACTAAATTGTAATGATATGAAATAAATTGAAGTAATGAAAAAATCTCTTCAAGGTAAGTGCTAAAATACTATATAAACTATAAAGTATTTATTGAAAACGAAACCAGTTATTTTACCGAAAACAGAAAATATATTTAATATTTATTTCTTAAGTAATGCTTTGTTTTTTTGTAGTATTTTTATGTTTATCCACTTCAATACTTTTAAAAAAATATTGAAGGAAAAATTAAATTAAATTAATATGTAAAAATAATGCTTTATTTAGTAACAGAACTAATAAAAAATATTATAAGAAGAATTATAAATATTTTTCACTCATTATTTATTTTCATATATCATTTAAAATTAAAACATATAAATACTTAATTTAATTAATATTCTTATTTATAACAAAATAATTTATGTTTTCTTAATATATTTTTATTTCTATTTTTATTATTATAACAGTATTTTTTACGCCATTGTTTTATCTTTATTTCTTGATAAGTATATGACATAATTAAAAATATACTAGTAATTATTGTTATTTTATAATAACAAATAGGAAAAAAATGTTTCAAAGAAATAGGAAAATCGAAGGGTGAGCCAAAGTAATTGAATGCACTATTTAATAGGATATATTAAATACTCTTTAATCAATTATTTTGTTAGCATGTTATAAGTGTGAAATATTTATCAAATTTATGGATGACTTATATTTATTAATTAAGAAACCTAGTTGACTACTTTTAAAGAGTCTTCTCTCCTAATTATATTAATTTTCAAACTACAAAACTCAAATTGAGACCTAATTATTTACCAAAAAAAAATTGAGACCTAATTAATTAATAGATTCAGTACCACTTGAACGTATTGGTACTTTTTAAGCGATATGTTGTTTTATTGTTAACAAAATAATTAATGTTATCAATTCCCAAACTTTCCTTTTGATTATATTATATTAAAATATATTTATTTCTAAATCTATGTATGATTTATAAAATACAATTAACAATATTTTGACAATTGTTATTATTAAGAGAAGTTTTAAAAAAATATTTAATCCTTATTTGAAATTAATGTTACTGTTTGTTTTAGATAGATTAGTTATTATATTACTTATTGAGAGTAGAATATTAAAACTATTTAACTGTAAAAAATTTATTAATATTTTTATAGTTAAAAAATGAAAATATATAATATAAATTGATGAATTACATTAAAGTAAACTCCCAAAAATTCCACCGACACAATGCTGTTACGAGGTATAAGTAATATATATGTGCAATTCGTTAGTTGAATATTGACAGCGTGGACATGATGTTGAACAGGCCATGGAAGAAAAAAGGGTTTATTCCACATTTCTATTGTCATATGTGCAGCACCTCGCTGCCAAGACCAATTTATTCATGCACATTTCCTATGTATGTAACATCATCGCTTTAGACAAATTGCATTATACTATCACCAATGGCAGCAGTTGACCTCACCATTTGTATCAAACTTATCTGTCAAATCCAAATGAACTAAAGTTAGAGCTGTCAACTATTGCACCCATTTGACTGAAGAGATTATTCATAATAAAATTTATCTAAAAATGTTTTAATGTCTCAGTTTATAAATTCTTCATCTCTATATATTTAGGTATTGAGTTTGAAAAAGTCACAATTTTACCTTCTTTTTTTTTTTTATTTCCGTTCACCTCAGTATGCTTCCTTTTGAAGCCGTCACGAAAAATTCACCAGTCTGTATTAATCATTAAAACAGGTTCACCATTGTGAGTAATTAGAAATTAATTAAAGTTAAAATATATATATAGCTTCCTTTACCTAATAAACTAAATTAAAAAGATAATACTAAAAATACTTAATATATTACCTTAATTTTTGTCCTAATTAAATATGGAAATATTAAAAGTCAGCCTCTATTTTTTACGACAATATCACTGTTAATTAGCCACATGCTCTAACCCTCCCCTCCCAATGGCCTAAGGTCAAAATAATAAGAAAGAGATTAAAATAGGTTGTCGTTGTAACTACCAAAAATAATAACTATGTAATAATATTCATGTAATATTTTAATAATAACAATAATAAAAAAGAAGGGTGGGTAAGAGATGCTGTAGGCAATTGATAGTGGTCTCCTTACAAGTCAAATAATTTGCATGCATTTATTGTAATTATAATATAATTGGTGACTCGTGGGTGGTGCTTGGGGCCATGACAAATGCATGGACATGGTACAGGTCAAACGCTGCCCTCCTTATTAATTCTGCACTCTGCAGCATCATGGTCTTGTATGCCCTTCCCCACATTCTTCTGTTGCCATGCATGCCATCACAAAAAGAATAAAAAAAAAAAATTGGGTTCCACTTCCATCATGCCATGCCCCGTCCATGCACCCATGCATACGCATTAAATTGATTGGTAGGTTAGGAATAAATACAGCTGGTTTACACCATATTATCACAATAGTAGTATTACCTTAGTCAGCCATTGCCGTGAGCGAAGCAACATTATAATTATAATTAAACAAAAAAAGGCAGTACAATCTATGCATGTTTGCTCGCATAATAAAACACCGGGATTGAGATGAGCAAATAGATCATGATATCATTAAGAGTGTGTTTAGATAGAGAACTTTAATAGAAAAAATAATTTATCAAAAAATTTAAAATTCTTTAATTTAAAATTCATTGTTGGGATGTTTTTATATGAAGAATTTAAATTTTTAGAATTTTGAAACATAATTTTAAACAACAAAAAATGTAAAATTTGAATTTCCTTTTAAAAGGTAAGAAATTGAAATTCTCTTTTTCCATAGAAACTTTAATTGCATCACTCTTTGATGCGTCTCCATTTTTGACGAGTACTCCGACTTCCGCTACTTCCAAAGTATCCATCTCACGTGCCTCTCCGTGCACGAGGTTCAAAATTTTAAAAATGAAGAAATTAAATTTTTTTATCCAAATACAAAATTTTGAAAATGAAGAAATTTAATTTCTTTATCCAAACATAAAATTTTGAAAATAAAAGAATTTTAATTGATGCATTTTAATTTTCTGAATTTTGAATTCCCTAAAATTTTAAAATATTCCATCTAAACATACTATAAAATTTTTGAAAGGAAATTTATTGAGAGATTTGTATAAGACTTTGTTAACGATTAAAATATATCAAGCCCTTCGAAACTTTAATTTCCTTTGAGAATTTGTACATACCACCATTGAACTCTAAATAAGATCAGTTTTATTTAATTTTCTCTTTTTTTAAGGGCGTTTCTTGCTGCATCTTATAAATCTCAAATGCCACCTTCTTTCCATTCTAAAAAACATCCGAAATGTAACTTTATTGGAAATTTATAGAGTTACAACTTACAAGAAGTTGCGACCTCTTTTTTTTTTTTCAACAAAAAGGTACGGGCGGAAAACAAGAAGTCCAACAAGATGCTGAACAGGGCAAAAAATAAATTTGCCCAACAACAAACAATACCACTAGTCCACAAAATGGTGCAATGTTTCCAAGCTGTATAACTTATGATATCGATTTTTTTTTTTTATCCATGTTAGTTTACTAATTCTAATTTTTTTTTGGATGATTCAAACTCATGACATATTTTATCCTTTTTTTTCACCATCAAATCAACCTTATAATCCCTATTAATTCCTATTAAGATAGGTTATTTGACACATCTTTTATTATTTTGGACATGTTTTGATAATTTTATCCAAAAGCATTTATAAGAAAATAAAATAAAAATGAAATTAACTTTTTTATAAGTTAATTTGTAGAAACTCTATTATATTAGTTTTTCTAAAAGATATGACTTTTCAACTTATATGTGAAAATAAATTAGCTCAGATCATATTATTTAGTAAAAAAATCACTTTAAAGCTTTTAGCAAAACTTATTTAGTTAAAAAAAAAAAAGTCAAATCCAAGTCATTTAAAAAGTCTTTTAGACCTAATACTAGTAGGTTAACTTATTTTAAAAAATTAAATAAAATATTTTTTTATTATCATATTATTGGTAGAAAATATTCATAGACTTTACAAAAATTATAATGCATTAAATATTACATTTATTTATCTTTTTAAATGTTAAGTATGTCGATATAATCAAGTTAAAGTTTATAATTTAGTTTATTGAAAGACAAATTAATGTCTTATTTATAGGTTTTATTGCAAAAATATATATTATAAGTTATTATAAACAAGTTAGATTCAATTATTAGAAAGCTCAACATACATATTTTCACAGTTGTCTTAATATTAAATTATCAAAAGTAAGTTTTATGAAATAGGCTTGTTGGTCATACTAAGTTTTTATATAGATGAAGTCAAACCTTTAAAAAAGTCTTTTATAGGCAAATAAGGCAAACTTATGTCATTTATTTTTAACACTATCATGTTTAGTAAAGTTTAACTTGACTTTAACTATTTTCATTTCTAATAATAGTATTTGCTAACATAGTCCAATTAAAAAGCAAATGGGTGTGTCCTAATTATATATTTAATTGACAAATACTAACAAATATTCTACGGATACAGGTTAAGAAAAATAACTTAACGATAAATAACTTTTTTTTACTGTACTTCACATTAACTCACTTCATACGAGGTAAATCCTCTGGTCTGATGTTGTCGCTTCATTAATCATAAATCTTTCGCTTACCGAATCCCACCTGGTTCTATACCATTGGTTATATATGCGCGAGATATCGCCGAAAGGAAACCCAACACAGACACAGAAAAGAGATGCTAAAAACCAAACCAAAAATTATACTATAAAAAAAATAAAAATCGAAAAACGAGAAAATACAAGAGAAGATAAAAAAAAAAAAAGTTAGTGAGAGGAGAAAGAAGAAAAGATAAGAACGAAGTTACACCGAAGCATAAACCCTAGCTCGAAAATATCGCGATAAATCGAAAAAATTATTCAAATCTGCATATCCGTTTATCTCTCTGTCGGGATTGACCAATCTCTCACTCCCCGTAAGCTCCAATTTTCTCGCTATCTCATTCTTACATCTCATCCTTATCCTTTTTTATTTGTTTCGTCTTTTTAATTAGTTGTAAATGCAATTGATTTTCTGTATCTATGAAATGAAATCTGTTTTCGCAAAATAGATTTAATTCACTGTGTGATTGGGAGGAAGGTTTAATTCAATTTATATGTGTTTTGAAAATGAATAAAATGAAAGATTATTTGAATCTGATGTGTTTTCTCTTTCTGGATCCATCCAAGATTCTTGACTTTTTGACTTCACTTAATGCTTTTACAAGCAAAGGAAGAGTTACAATATGTGATGAAACTCTTTGTCTCTTGAGAAAATTCACTAAGCCACTTAAGTTTTTATTCAACTGCATTGCTTTATTAATTGAATTATCGCTGTTTGCTTGAATGATGTGGTTCATGTTAGTGTGTTGTGTTTCTGATGAGATTCTTATTCTATTTTCTGGTTTGATCTTTTCGTGTAGGTTTTCATATACTTATATTATCCGGTGGCTACGTTACTGCATCCTAAAGTAAGTTGAAGCTTATGTTCCGCTATACTTGTCTTTTAAAATCAAACGGATGGTAATTGCATCATTAATGAACCTAGCATGATTGTATCACACCACAGTTGCACCGTTTTTGATACTCACAGGAAAATCCACAACACAGTGGGTGAAACGGCTGCAACAAGCCACAATGTGCTTCATAGTCCTCACACAGTTAGTTCTTTATTCTCCCTCTTTATTTTGTAGATTTAGGAGGGTTAGATATATAGTAAAATGATAATGAGCTAGTAACGAGGGAGAAGTGGAATTTGGGAGGGAGAAGAGAAGAACAAGAGATGTACAATGTTTAAAATGAGTCACAAATCACAATGAATTATATTTGGTGCAAACATAAAATAAATTCATGCTGCAATGGCCATAATAAGCATTGCAACAACCACAATCATGGTGGCTGCAATTGCGGCCACATTTGCAACTGCAACCGCAATTTGAAACCATGGGATCTAGTATTAACTAATTATTGTTTATATCCTGTAATCCTAATGACTTCATTACCTTCTACATTAATATTTTTCTTACCATATGAATGCCATTTTCTTTAGGGGCCTTAGATATCAATTTTTATTTTGCCAATCCCTCATTTTTAATTTGAATATTTTGTTAACTTACTTTTGGTTACTCTGATGCAAATGTAATAAATTAATAGAACCCAAGAACAACTTATCATATAATGTGCTGATTTTTTTATTTTTTTTTATATATATTTGAACTATGGTAGTGGTTCGAGAAAAAGATGTCTGTTGGGAATATGCTGAGAAATTAGATGGAAACAAGGTAAGGTGTAAATTTTGCCAAAGAGTTCTGAATGGTGGCATAAGTAGGTTGAAGCATCATTTATCTCGATTCCCAAGTAAAGGGGTAAATCCTTGTAGCAAGGTCAGAGATGATGTTACAGATAGAGTAAGGGGTATAATAGCATCAAAGGAAGAGGTCAAAGAAACTTCTAGTGCGAAGAAGCAAAAAATAGCAGAAGTCAAATCTCCCAGTAATCTTTCAGCAACTAAAGGTCTTGTATCTTTGGATGCAGCATCCCCTGTCATGAAGATTTTCCCTACTGGCCATCCTATGACCCCTTCCTCTACAAATAACCAAGAGAATGCAGAGAGGAGTATTGCTCTATTCTTTTTTGAGAATAAGCTAGACTTCAGTGTTGCACGGTCTTCATCCTATCAGTTGATGATTGATGCCATTGCTAAGTCTGGTCCTGGATTTACTGGTCCATCAGCAGAAACCCTAAAAACAATATGGTTGGAAAGGATGAAATCAGAAGTGGGATTACAGTCAAAAGATGTTGAGAAAGAGTGGGCTACTACAGGTTGCACCATTATTGCAGACACATGGACAGATTATAAATCGAAGGCCATAATTAATTTCTTAGTCTCATCACCATCCAGGACCTTTTTCCATAAATCTGTGGATGCCTCTGCATACTTAAAGAACACCAAGTGGCTGGCTGATCTTTTTGATTCTGTCATTCAAGAGTTTGGCCCAGAAAATGTAGTACAAATTATTATGGACAGCAGTGTTAACTACACCGGTATTGCTAATCATATTGTGCAGAGCTATGGAACTATATTTGTATCTCCTTGCGCCTCTCAATGTTTAAACCTAATCTTGGAGGAATTCTCCAAGGTTGATTGGATTAGTAGATGTATTTTACAAGCACAAACCATATCAAAGTTAATATACAATAATGCTTCATTGCTCGATCTTACGAAGAAGTACACTGGAGGCCAAGAACTTATCAGGACTGGAATCACAAAGTCTGTATCCACCTTCCTGTCTTTACAGTCTATGTTGAAATTGAGAACAAGATTGAAGAATATGTTCCACAGCCATGAATATGCCTCAAACACCTCCTATGCAAATAAACCACAGAGTCTTTCTTGTATTACAATTGCTGAAGATGGTGATTTCTGGAGGACAGTGGAAGAGTGTGTGGCCATCTCTGAGCCTTTTTTGAAAGTATTGAGAGAAATATCAGAAGGGAAACCAACTGTAGGTTCCATATATGAGCTAATGACCAGGGCCAAAGAATCAATCAGGACATACTACATAATGGATGAGAATAAGTGTAAGAAATTCTTAGATATAGTCGATAAAAAGTGGAGAGACCAACTCCATTCACCTCTACATGCAGCTGCTGCCTTCTTGAACCCCAGTATCCAATACAGTCCTGAAATAAAATTTATTTCTTCTATAAAAGAAGACTTCTTTAATGTTCTGGAGAAATTGCTTCCTGTACCAGATATGAGGCGTGACATCACCAATCAAATCTATACTTTTACGAAATCACATGGCATGTTTGGCTGTAGCCTAGCAAAGGAGGCAAGGAATACAGTTGCACCTTGTAAGTTTTAAATAGTTTTCCTTGATACATTTTCTCTCAGAGCCAATTTTGTGATGAAGTTCATTTTAAGCTACATCTTTCAATCCAACATTAACTTTTGTAAATATGAGTGACTGACTTCAACATTGATTTTTAGGTACAGAAAACCTTGTATTTTGGGAGTAAAATGTGCATCAAACTACTGAGCCCAATTCTAGGATGAATGATGTTCCAGTTTGGAAAAAGTTCTTTTTTTTTTTTTTTTTGGTGAGGGGACTCGTGTAAGACTAGTTCATTAAATCATAAATGGAATGCATTTGAAACGAAGTTCATGTGAAACTAAATGTAGGCCTTTTTTCAGTTCATTTCTGGTTTATAAGATTCTTTTTTGTTCCATTCACTGGACAACTAATTAGCAAATGAATTCAGTTGCACCCTGAGAAACTTTGGTTCAGGTGATGTCAATCATGGGAACAACTTGTCTCATTTGGTTTATTTGATATTTATATGTATTTTTTTTTAATTGGGATGGAGGATCACATCAAATTCAAATGCATCTGTCACTGTGCTTTGTGCTTTTGGTATTCATCATTATTCTTTAGAGTTTAGAGAACAACAGAACAAAAACAACACAACAAAATGTTTCTGATATGTCTATTTTTAGCAAATGCTGGACCATGCTTTGATTATCAGGTATCATAACAATTGTATTACTGAAGCAGTGGCAAGGATGCTGATGATTATTTCAGTCTGTTGTTTACCTTGTACAATGGATTTTGAGCATATTCTGATAAGAATGTGATTTTCATTGTTTACTATTTGCTCTTTTCAACTGTTTTATTTGTAAATCTGCTGGTGCCATTACACAGTAGGGTTAGTTATTCTGCAGACTCATTGCTTGCTTATTCGTTGCAGGGCTTTGGTGGGAGCAGTATGGTGACTCTGCTCCGGGGTTGCAACGAGTTGCCATTAGAATATTAAGTCAAGTTTGCAGCACCTTCTCATTTCACAGGCAGTGGAGTACGTTTCGGCAAATTCACTCTGAGAAGCGGAACAAGATTGATAGAGAAACATTGAATGACCTTGTTTATATAAACTACAATCTCAAGTTAGCTAGGCAGATGAGTGCAAAGTCTTTAGAAGTTGATCTGCTTCAATTTGATGATATTGACATGACTTCTGAGTGGGTGGAGGAAAATGAAACTGCAAGTCCAACACAGTGGCTGGACCGTTTTGGTCCTGCCTTGGATGGCAATGATTTGAATACAAGACAGTTTGGTTCTTCTATATTTGGTGCAAATGACCCTATATTTGGATTGTAATTTTGTATTAATCATGTACGATAGCAAGTATGCTTTATAGTTCTAGGTCGTGTTCGGCCTTGATGAAGTAGCCAAGTAGGTCTTAGTTTTTCTTGTAGGAATGTATCTGAAAGTGATGTAAAGACAGGACTCTATTATTTGTCTCCCTTTCTCTACTCTCATCCAACATGTGGGAGCATAGGATTGTTGATTAATGTGTTGTAAACTGTAATTTTGTTGTATTGGAATATAGAAATTCAATAGTTTTCACATTTGATTTTCGAGTTACAAGTTTCGCAGAAATTATCAGTCTCATGTTGATTAATTTTAAAAAATATGATAAAATTTGTCTCATATTAACTATTTTTTATCGATAAATATTAATTATTAATTATTAATTTTTATTAATAAAGATGATTTAAACTCACTATCTCTTAATATTTCCTTTACCTTTAAATCAATCTTATAATTTTCATTTTGATATTAATTTTTGATATAAAATATGATGGGTTGTGTATGATATCATAAACATAAATTATTTTATCATTTTTATGCCAAAATTTCTATGAGACTTAAATATGTTTTTAATTTCTAATAAATATTTAATATTTGTGTTTGTTTTCTAATAAATTTTTGTTTTTATTGAATATTTAATAAAATAATATTATTTTTATTCTTGATATTTTGTTCTAGTCTCTATTAAATTAGTATATTTTATATTTATTTTTTATTATAAATTAACAAATTATTTTAATTTTAACTAATTACAAATGAAAAAAATTATCAAGAAACAAACAAATTTACTAATTTATCAAGGATTAAAAAAATATGAAAGACCAAAAATAAAATTATTATTTTATAAAATATTCAATGCAAAATAAAAAATTATTAAAAAATAAATATAAAAATTGAATATTTATATGACATAAAAATATATTTAAATCTTTATATTTTAATATTTTAGTTTACCAAAGTTTTACGAGTTTAGACAGTTTTGTAAATATTTAATTTTTTTTTAGCTCTCAAATTTGATAACCATATGAAAATGAACATGTACCTAATGACTAATTGCACGATTTTAGCTATCAATAATTATTTTAGCACTCAATTCAACTTGATTATTCAAAATTCAAATAAGCTACAATAATTATTTTGAGTAAATGTTTTGTTTGATCAGTCAAAACTCAAAAGTCAGAACAAAAACGCGCAAAACTTAAAAGTTAAAACGCGTAGTTGTCATCCGAATACGAAGTGGGAAGGCACAAGCTTTATTTACGCAACGCAGGTGATTGTTAGTTGTATTCGATGGACTACGATTTCAGAAGCAGGTCGGGCCCACAACCTCCGATGTACCGTCCGCCACCGCCACCGTCACCGATGTACCGTTCAACACCGTATCAACAGAATCCTACTCCTTCTTGTAATTTCGAAACTGATTTTAGGGCTCTTTGTTTTCATTCGTTTTCCATTTTTCTTGTAATTTATGGAATTAGAAGGAAAAATTAATTTAGTCGCTTTTTCCCGGTGGTGAAATTGATTTTTCCTATTGAATGTGCAGCAGGACTTGGCGTTAGGGTTGGTATAAAGCCGGAATATAGGATCACACCGCCGGTATGTTTTGCTTTGCTCGATTCTCGTATTATTGCGAATAGTTCAACTCAAGTTCAATATAAACCTTATTTTAGCTCCAATTAGATTCAAACTCTATACGAGAAAATAGTTTATGCACTACCTATGTAAAGCAATTTTACGTTATCATTTAATCACAACGGTTGCGGTGAGTGAAAAAACTTTTACGATGCAGAGAATTGCGGCTGATGCGGCCGCAATTGCGACCGCAATGCGGTTGCAGTGTTTCAAAATACCTCTACGTTGTGGTAGCAATTGCGGCTGCAGACTGCAATTTAAAACCATAGTTCTAGCTGATTTTTCCCAAATTAAAATTGGTGACTTCAAGAAATAATAGGTGGCCAATGGCAAAACTGAAGCATCGCTAATGCAGATTTTCTATGGTTATTAGCCTACCATTTGCTTGATGGGGCACTCTGTTTAATATCGCAGTTTTAGTTTTAATTTTCATTTATGCATGTAGCTGACCTCGCCTAGTGGGATAGTTGTTGTATGAGCCTAATTTAATGTCAATATATTGGTTGAATGCAACGACGTGGGGCTTCACATGCTCCTGCTAAAGAACATGCACCAGAAAGAAGTTTATAGTTTATAGGAAAAAACCAGAGAGCTTATGTTGTGCAGGAAGTTTGTGGCTTATTCTATTGTGTTTAGGTGGGGCAAGGGTAAAATAATAAGATTATAATAAAATAGAAAAAAAGAAGCTGTTCCATCACATACCTCCAAAATAATGGAATAAGATGGAATGAGCTCCATTAGTTTCCATTCTATCCCATTCTTTATTTTTCAATCCAAGCAATGGACCTTACATCTATTCTATTTCATCTCTTTCCACCAATCTAACCATACATGGTTTACCACTCATGTTTGGGTATGTGAGAAGTGCTTAACTTCGTCATTTACATCTGTTGTACCTCATTAATCCAATGGGGTTTATTCATATTAGTTTTAGCAGATTTTTTTGCATAAATTTCATTTTGAGGTTTTTCTTCTCCATGCCATGTGTGTGAAAATACTAAAGCTTTGCATTATTGACTCAGGTCTGTTCCAATAGTTGAATATGGTTTTTTAATGGTTTTGACAATTTTGCAGCCTCATTTATCATCACTTGCTGGAGATAATCCACGGAGCAACTTCCAATTTGATTTTGGATTGGAGAGAAAAATTTTAGCAGAAGCAGAGAAGGATAACCCAAATTGGAGCAAATTTGGATCAGAAAATATTCCAACTAAAGTTTCTGAATCATCAACAGCAAAGGTTTGTTCTTCATTTAGAGCAAGTTCCAATTTATGCTATTGTAACCTAATAAATTTTTTTCCTGAATTTATTGTACAGAGGTTAAAACTTACTATTTGTTAGTTCATGGTTATTTTGGTGCACTGTTTTTCTGTACATAGATAAATCAATTATTGTTTCCGACTCTCACACTATAAAATGAAACTTTTTTTGTTCAGGTTACTGCTTTGGATCCCATTGTGAGCAAATTTATGGCCATGGGGCTTAGCCGAGAGGCTGTTCTCATTGCCGTTGAAAATTATGGTGATAATCCAACCAAAGTATGTTATGATCCCTGTAACTCATTATTGACATGATGTTTCAGATAATAGAATTGCTGAAAAAGTATGATTATGTTTCTGAAAAATATTGTCATACATCCCTCTCTCTGTATTCTGTAATGACCATTCTGATTGAATAATGCTTTGAAACCCAAATGGTTCTTCCCTTGATACTATAATTTCTCTCCAAATTATTAGTGTGACTTGTTTTGGTCATCAAGTTGATTGTTTTTTCAAGAATGATAGAAACTCATCAGTGTGATAAGATGGTTACCCTAAACATTGAATACAACTTTGCATGTCTTCCGTGATCTGATTTTCTTCCTCTGGTCACTCGTCCTTCTGTGTTGGTAAGGAGGGTAACTTTGGTGTTCTGTGGAGTCTACTAGTTCCTTTCATTTACAAGCTACAATGATCAATAAGGGTTTGACATTTTATGCTTTAAGCCTAAATGGAAGAGTCTCTAACTATGTTTCTATTCAAGTGGACTAGTTGTTGACTACTTGTTTGCATTCTGTTAAAGCTTTTCCACCTCTCATCTGGAGTCTGTTTCCCATTCAAATATAACTCTACTTGTCAACCTTGAAGGAAAGGCCTTTCTTAGCATGAGAGAATTTCAGTAGCTTTTCCCAGCTTGGATCTGATTTCTAAGTTTTTCGCTTTGTCATTCCCATGATGACCAGGACTAGCTCCTCTAAAGGGATGTCGTACTGAAAATTACATACACTGAATGGTTCTTTGTATTGTTTGTACTGTGACCACATTGGCTGCATGTTTATGGTGTTCAAAGTAATCATTACATTTTATTTTCTATTGATTTCAACACCATCTGATGGGTTAATTTTTTCTTATTTAGACTATTGGTAAAATTCTTTTATTTTACAATTTGCATTGCCAGCTGCCACAGTAGTAGCCAGAAGATTTGTCACTCTTTACAGATTACGTTGTTTTTCTGACTTGATGTATTATTCATTTGAAGGTTCAGGAATTTGTCAATGGCTACACCCTTTTGCGTGAAATGGGATTTTCATCAAATAGCGTTGCTGAAGCCCTGGCTATGAATGACAATCATACGGACAAGGCACTAGCACATTTGCTTAATGGCTCGTCGTGAGACTCCTGAAGCAATATGTTGGGTGTATCGTTTATTGATTAAGGAATGTGTTATTGCTTTTGTATAATGGTAAATAATGGTCAAATATAGGTTGGAACATGGGCAATATGTTGTTGTCTTTTGTTTTACATACATATATGTTGAAGAGTCGTGGAATTGGTTTGAATGGATTGGTAGTTCTTTATAGATAACAAATAGAATATATGATTACCCCTATGTAATGTTTGCTTGGCCAAGACCTTAACTTCCTAGCTATCCCATTGGCTACTATAGAGCAATTGAAATGCGTTTTTATCGCTAAACCAAAGTGGAAGAATAGTTGTTTTACTAGTTGAAAATAATTTTTGAAAAGTACTTGGGAAGAGCTATGGTGGTTTTTTTTTTTTTTTTTATCAACCAATTTTAGTAATTATTGTTATGTTGGTGGTAAGATTCAAATCCAAGACCTCCTTATCACTCCAATCACCAGATCACCTTATATCTCCAAACAGCTATGGTGGTTATGAATTAAATTTGGAATAATAAAGGTCTTTGAATATTTTATTTAAAAAGAATAAAAATAGAACAATGGAATGGTCAAACGCAATGCATAAAAAGCCAGTGACAATGTTGACCTCTTGTTTTAGATGAATGAAAACATATCATTTGAACAATCAAATAGAGTGCATTCGAGTTCATTTTAGTTTCATTTTCATTTAGTAATTTAAGTTTATGTAACTCGTCAATTTCATCGATAAGAAACGGTGGAAGATATAGAATAAATGATAAATAGTTGAATTGTAATATTTGTATCAATGATATAGAATCCCACTGATTCAAAGTCAACATACGAATCATTGACTAGCTAAATTATGTCAAATGATTCTGTCGAAACTATATATCAAATGATGAATTATATGATTCAAATTGCGAATTGTATGAATAAAACATAATTACGACTCAAATTTCCCTGCCTATTCCATATACAAAAACAAAGTTCCCTTTACTGCAAGAGAGATTGTCATTCCTATAAATATCACTAGTACATTTTTGGAAGTTCTTCTACTCAGAGGAGTCATCTTCCCCTACGCTCATGAAATGAAGGAAAAAAACAGAGTATGATAGAAACCAACTTATAGGTGGCTAGCTCTAGTAAAAAAAAAAAAAAATCCTTATAGGTGGCAAGCTGAATTTTTTTATTTGCGGTACGACGTTGCATGCCTTTAGTAATAGCTGCTAGTAAACCTTCAACCGCACACCTTGCCACCTGTGCTCATAAGCTAATGAAACTATATTGTTCGATGGACATCAAATCTATAATCAGAAGCAACTTTTCAACAGATATCTCTATGAATCACTTCGCTTCCAATACATATTAAAAATCTTAGGAATCAAACCTTCTAACAATTGATGACTCCTAAGTATTACGTTTGTGGTCTGCTCACAAGAAAGCACTGGAATCAACTCAAACACCAGCACAGATTGCTCCTGAAAAAACGTAATCATGTATATCACCTTAAGGTTGCAAAATAAAATTTGAAGTATATGTCAACCATTATGCTCAGTACATTTTGTATATAGTTTCTTATATACTTTAAGTCAGGCCATCTTTTCGATGACTATAAACTAATGTTGTGAATTTTAAACTAGCATGTATGCACATGCAACAAACTCATGGAGAGAGAGGGAGACCTGTCGACCAAGATGAGCAACAAAACTTGGCCTCATCAACATGCTTCACATCAAGCCCAATAAACCAGGATCCAGCGCTCACATCATCGTGGGCATAGGTACGAAGAATAGATCTGTCAAGTAAACAGATTCGAGATTGATGCATAAATGGCAACCAACAGTATAGGTGCAGCTAAGAGTGTATCTGACCTGTTTATTGATATAAATTTAGCCAAAGCTCGTGATATAACATACATTTCTCCTGATGCATGACGAAAGTATCTGTTGAACAGGAAATTTGATCATCATTTCAAGAGGAGATAAATAGATGACATGAAGAAAAATATTTATGATACTTAGTGCGCATCAATGCATTCAGAGTTGTGCATCAAAATGCTAGATACTAGAAATATTCAGCTCGCACATGATAGGGATACAGTCTAGCTCTATTCTGCCAGGACTGGATATTTTAGCACTATAATGTATATTCATGTCACATAAT
Organism: Glycine tomentella; assembly: GCA_007407185.1. Taxonomy (NCBI): domain Eukaryota; kingdom Viridiplantae; phylum Streptophyta; class Magnoliopsida; order Fabales; family Fabaceae; genus Glycine; species Glycine tomentella. The sequence goes on from PYAF01003243.1 coordinate 2,719,331, forward strand.
AGGCTTCTCCCATAAAGATTGTGTTATGAAGCAAAAGTCAATAACACGTATTGCAGTTTTTCATATGGGATCAACAAACTCAGCTGCCGAATACCATGCAAAAAATCTTTGTCTCACCAAAGATCCACTTGTAGCTATTCAAAACGGGTCAATACTGTGTCATACATGACTAATTTATACGAGTTTGACATGCAGTAAAATTAATGCAGTTGTTCAGTCATATGAAATAACTGTTTGCTTGGCTTACGATTTTTTGTCACCAAATTTCCACCACTCTGGTTCATACCATTTATGGTTCCTGTCATATTTCACAGATACCAGTATGAGAATCATAAAATATTCTCTATAAAGCACATAAAATAAAAACATTTTAAACAACTTAAGGGGCTCACAGCTCAGAGAAAACTTCGCCTGATTTCATGCATCCCATGTAAACACGAGGCTTGTCCAAATGAGTAGCAAGTGTAGCTCCCAAGGCATCTGTGCAGGAAAAAACAAGTCGTGAGACATATATACATCTAAAAATGGGAAAATAATTCTTTGGAATTTTATTAAATAGGGGGGAAAAGCACAGAATAAAATGTTATCATGTTACCATAAAAAGGAAGATGCTTACTTTTCCTTCTTAGAAGATGAGAATATACAAGGTTCAATTCAGGGTTAGGAGTTAGGAGACAGTATTGATTTATACAATTTTTTTCCTCCTAATATATGGCCCTTATTCTTGTTGGTGCTTTTATGGGATACTAGAACTTGGGAATTTTGTGGCTTAAGCACTTTGTTGGTGGGTAGTTTCCAGGCATAGAGACTCTTTCAGCATGAAGATAGTGTTTAAAAAATTGTGATTTTAAGATAGCACAAAAAGTTATTTCTTTTTGTAGATCTTCTTTTAAGGATAGTGGTTGTAATTACAAAAATTAATCAGGTTCAATTTTATCCATAAAAATATAAAACCTGATTGCCAATCTTCTTCTCTATTCTATCGCAGTGAGTCTTTTAAGCTAGAATATGTAGCTTTAAGAAAAATAGATAATTTAAGGGCTTCTCCTTTTTCCTAAAAGCCCATCCAAACACTCTTAAGTAACTTCACTTTGAAGAAAATGTAGGGTTTAAGTTAAGTTCATGGAAACACTCTCAAGTAACTTCACTCTTAATGGGTTTAAGTTAAGTTCATGAAAAACCACTTTTTAATGATAAAAAAGCACTTTCACTTTTAAGAAAAGCCCATCCAGATGGTCTACTGTTACTGGATAAAAATAAATGGTAAAATTATCCACAACTCAATGAAAATGTTATTAAGCACCACCGTATGTTGACAACAGGAAACTCGAGGTCATATGATCATATTCCTATTTGTACCAACTAAATTTTCTCATGCATGGAATGCTTTAACAGAAGAGTTCAATTAAGAGATAAAAGGAACATATTACAATAACAATGAAATATTAGGTAAATTGCATTTTTAACAATTATCACCTCATCAGTAGTAAAAACAAACGAAAAATTATCACCTCATCCAGTCAAAGAAAAACTAACCAATATTTACATAGACATCATCATTGACTTTTGCATAAAACTCAGCATCCCATTTGTCTGCAGCATGAGCAAAGAACAATTTGGCCTTCTTTGGGAATGCATCATTTGTTTCCACATGATTATCCTGTCACCATAACTTTTGAAGGTGAGATATCAACCTTATACTCTTGAACCTTATTCTCCACTCAAAAGAAGCCACAACATACAGAACATACTAACATAGTTATGAGCACCAAGCATGTTGAGCAACTACAACCACAAATGAATTACTTTTAATCTCATATCTACCTGCTTATCTAGACTACTGTTTGAAAAAACTGTACAGAGTATAGCATGCATATAATATAAGAATTGATGTCAACTCAAGATTGGTGACAACTCAAATATAGATCCATGCAGAAGAATAAAATATATGTGATTATAGCCACTGTCCATTGGAAACAGAAAAATTAAAAAACTAAAAAAACTATGTACCCCATTGCCTGGAGGCTCCACGCTATGCGCAGGTAAGGGGAAAGGATATTGTACGCAACCTTACCCTTGCATATGCAAAGAGGCTGTTTCAGAATTCGAACCCATTACCAACAAGTCACCAAGACACAACTTTACCGCAAATAAAATAAAAAATGGTCATATGTAAAAAATACAGAAGTTATTGAAACAGGTTTTTCTTAAATTGCTTGGTCTAACTTTACCAGCACAACTGGTGAATGGCAACAAATTGCTTGCAACAGAATTCTCGGTGGTGAAATTTCCCCTATTCTAACTTTTATGATTTTATCAACTTGGTTGATTCAATTTTTGCATGGGCAGGGGCATTATTGAATCAAATCTATAAAAATAAACTCTGGAGGTTCCATTTCAATTTTCAGAATGAGACGATTCACTAGGATTTTCATAGAAAAGCGAATGCCAAATGATATACCTAGAATGTCCTGTTAAATTTGCAGTTCTATAAGATAATAAGTTTCAAAGCACATGAAGATTGAAGAGATAAAAAAAATCCTTAAATTAACAGAACATACGAGAATTAAGAAGTCATTAGTCAGCCTATTCTCACGATCAATGTCTTTATCTTGACTGTCTCCACGATTTTCACTGCAAAAGTGTATGTAATCTATAAGCAATGTTCCAATTGACAAACCCCAACCCCAACAAGTTTAAAAGTAGGAACTTGAACCTTCTACCAATAACAAATCGCACAATGATGCCCTTTCCTTCTTCAATTTTCTTCAATGATGCACCTATAAAGATAGTAATTTAAAATTTAAACCTCAATCTTAGGGCAGGAAGCTGTAAACTAACTATTAAAGCAAGATGCATTTGAAAACAGTTTTTCAATATCGCCAGAAATAATTTTCAGAATCAAATCATTACATGTGATATAATATAAAACATAATAGCATTATAGAGTTTTCGTATGAATCACGACTCATTATCAATACCAGATACTAAGGGAATACTGACTCTTCTTTCTAGTGTGGAAATGAAGAGAGGAGCATTCTCCTTAGAGGTAGAAAAATAAAAATTGAAAGCTCCTCTTGTTTCTTTATCTGTACCTTAACTCATTATCAACAGGTGCTGTGCAGCAGAAGTGTAGAGTTCAGGCTTCACATAAATTCTTTAAATCAAATTTCATATTTACTGCTATTTTATTCATTTTGAAACCAACACATAGACAAATGTACACTCAAGACATGTGGCACTAAGGATGACAAAGCAAAGAATATATTTACCACTCCCCATCCATGCCTTGCGGATTGCATCTCTATTCTTCTGGCGGCCAAACTTTGTCAATATACCTATCACGACCAACGGCCTTCTCGTCGAGTAAGTTCCATTAGTCTCTATCAAGGGCTTTGAAACAAAACCCTCTTGCCTAGCTCCAGCAAGTTCCGTCTCAAGAGCATCAAGCTTCTTATGTTGTTCCCTACAATCAATCACCATAATTTAACGTCACAGCCATGAAAGAAGTGAACAAACGTTCGAAATCCAAAGGAGATCATCAATAAAATCGAACGGCAATCAAAAACCTTTAGCTCATTTATTAAGGAGCACATTTATGTATAATTTAATTCACACCTGCAGGCTATGATCTTCAATGTATCATCCACAGATATAGCAGATTGTCCCTGGAATGAAAATCTCACAGTTAAGCTAGCTAGAACAAGTAGAGACACGTGTCCATCTCCTAATAAATTGAATTATATAATACAGTATTGCACAATTGATCTACCACAAAGAGTGAATCCTAATTCCTTAACAATAAATTAATTAATTGATAATAATACACACGCGATCATCCAGTTCTCAAATTCAGAAAATCGACAGTGTCAGATCACATTAAATCGTGAAAACGCATTAATTGAATCTGAAATAGCGAAAATTAAATCCGGTGCAAGTGATTCGTCCGTACAGAAATCGCGATAACGACGAAATTGAAATTGAAATTGCAGCGAAAGAATTTGAAGGATTACAACAGATCAGTGAAGAAGAGTGTGAGGAGTGAGTGGTGGTGAGTAACTGACCTGGCCGGTGATCCTATCAAGCTCTTTGATGAGATAAACGCGATTCTCTGCGTCCTGCCACAGCCTGAAGAGGAAGAAAATTGAGAATGATTAAAATGAAGCGCAACGGAAATAATATAAGGAAGAGAAATAGAAGAAGAACCTTCCAGCAACGTAGATAGAAGCGAAGGTGGCGAACATGGAGATGAGGAGCGCGGGAATGCGGGATCGATTATTGCCCATACTGGAGAGTCTGTGACTCGATCCCCTGCTCTGCATTTTCTAATTCAATGCAATGCAATCCTATGAACGATGATGATATTGTCTATGTAGATGCAGAAAGAATTTTATCAGAATTCGATGGAGGAGAATACACTTTGGTGGTGTGGTTGGGTACTTTTTCTGGTCAAGAAAGTCACCACCCATTCACCCTTAATATTCTTACCAAACTGTTAACTGAATGTAGAAGAAATATGTTAAAAATAATATGATTATTTATCATTTTTTAGGTGAAATATGATTAATTATTGCAGTTTATTGAAATTGTTTATTTAGCAATTTTCTATAAAGTATACTTCAATGTAATTCGTAAG
>PYAF01003243.1:2727272-2757766 GCA_007407185.1 Glycine tomentella
TTCGGTTCATTCTTTCAGCTATACCGTTGTGTTGAGGGGTGCGAGGGACCGTCTTCTCATGTCGAATGCCATATGATCTGCAATAGACATTGAACTGCTTGGAAGAGTATTCACCTCCATTGTCGGATCGAAGACACTTCAATTTCTTTCCTGTTTCACGTTCTACCATGACATGAAACAATTTGAAGTAATCGAATACTTGGTCTTTCGTGCGCAAGAAATACACCCACACTTTCCGAGAAGCATCATCGATGAATGTTAGAAAATATCGATTGCCGCCGAGTGATTCAACCTCTAGGGGACCGCAAACATCAGAGTGAACCAGACTGAGTAACTCTGATCTTCTCGTTGAAGAGGAATTAAACGAGACTCTATGCTGCTTACCAAACAGACAATGATTGCAAGGATCTAGTGCAGCATCCTTGTCTACATTGATAAGCTTCTTCTTTATTAGGGTAGACAACCCTTTCTCACTCATGTGACCGAGGCTCTGATACCACTTGTTGAGGCCAACGGATCAATTGGGTGTTGGTACATACGAATTTGAGAAAAAAACAGCTTCTATTACTCACAAGAATAGAATTACAGAGATTTACAAACTCAAAACAAAACAACTCTCAAACTCAGACCACTGACACAACACTCACTAGGAATTCTCACTACTTGGATGAATTCACTCTTTGGTGTTTCTGTGTGTCTAAGTGATGATTTACAACTGAGGTTTGCACCTCTATTTATAGGCTGAAGAATGGTGTGAACGTTGGAGGATGGTGGTGGCCAGCTGGTGGACAGCTTGTGTGCAGCTGGAACTTGGAGGACAGCTGGTGAATGGTTGAGGACGGCTGGAACTTGCTGGAAGTCATCAATAACTCTATAGCATTACACTCCAGACAAAGCAGGTGAGTGTCTTTTTTTGGGGGGTATAGAAACAAAGAAAGAAAAAGAGAAACTACATCCCTCTCAGAAAATTAAAGCCACACTTGCAGCATCAACAGTTAGCTGCAAAATAACTTCAGGGGGAGGGTTATAAAAAAAACATAAGCTGTAAATTCATAAGCATCTTTCTTGCATCGTCACATTAGTTGCCCTCTCTATGAGTGTGCTTGATTTGGACATTCCACTGATACTGAAAGCTGCATACTGATGGCAGCAATCAACATGACCATAGATAAGCTCAATATGTTTAACTTCAGGGTGAGTGTCTTTTCATTGTTATGATAATATATACAGATTTAACTATTGAATAATAAAAATAGGTAACAAGTTATCATTAAAAATACCATTTTTCCAAATTTAGTTAATATTTGGTTCATGTGATTATATTCCAATTATAGGAAATTAAGCATATGAGAACACTTCATTATCGTAAAAAATGACAAATATTAAATATTATAGACCATTAAATCTTATTTAAATAGTTAAAATCTAAAAAAATAAAAACACATATTTTTAATAGTCTTGCAATCACTAACTTTTTATTTAGATAACCTATATATAACTGCACATGCTAAATTTATAGTTATCAAATTATTAAATAAAAATTAGAGTTTATTTTTAAGTATTGTTATAATGTAAAAAATTATACTATCACTCAATTAGAAATCATCATGAATATAATTTTTAAAATATTATTATAAAATTCAATAACCTTATTATATATAATAGTCATTCAAATGATCGACGGCATAGAAAATATTTTTATTGTTAATATATTTAAATTAAATTCTAAAAATTATTCACATTATATAAAACAAAGTTCTGGAAGTCACTGATCCAGTCAGTTTCTAACTGATGCCAACCGAAATCCCACATCTGTTTTCAATTATTTCCTCTTTCAAGCACTAGCCATTATTATAATGCCAGATTCATCTTGATTTGATGAATTGTGTTTAACTATTTACTAATTAAACATGCTTTTTTTTTTTTTACATCTCTAACTGCTCCCGTATCTTGCTGTCAATGAATTATAAAATAATACACAGATCTAAACAAATTTTGGTTGAGTTTTGTGTTAAACTTTTGACTTTGCGGTTCCGAATAAGGATAGTGCACGAATATACGTCTCGTACGGGGGAAGGGACACGACATGTTTTTTTTTTCTTCCAGCTTGAAAGTGCTCGTCATGTTGCATTTCTAGAAGCCGAGTAAGTAAAATACCTCCATTTTTCCCCATGTAAAGTCCGATTCTAAAAGTCAGTCTAATATATGGTTGTGAAACTAATACTCTTTGAAAATTAACTACTTTAAAAACAAGGTTATAGTTGATAATATTTCAACACCACATGTCGAGAAAGTTATAGCTAGAATTAGAACGGTTTAACTGCAATACCTGAAGACCTATATACAGATGTTAAAGAATTAATAATAAAAGGCAGAAATTAAAGTTGTTTTCGAGTCTATATATGCCAATTTGATTGATTAGAGGGTTCGGGTGCTTCAAAATTGAAAATATGCGTAGGCTCAAGGATGATCTGTTACATCTGTAACATACTATTACATGCGAAATCTACGACACTTTGGGGTTCCCTATGAAATGAGGCATGGAATGGAGCCACTGTGAATAAGTTTTACGAGTTACGAAGGAAACTTTGTAAAATCATCTTCGTTGAATTTTTTGAACTTTTTTTGAACATCTACCAAGACGATTGTTAAATAAAAATCATTTTTATTTGTGTACATACGAAGACGATTTTTACTTAAAAATTATCTTCGTTTATCCTTAAAAAAAAAACGTACGAAGATGAGGACTCCTCCTATATATGCATGCATGGAGATTTACCAAACAACCATTTTCTTTTTCTTTCTCAATTAAGGATCGATGTTTCTTTCTTTTTCCTTTTATTTTTTTTATTTTCAGTGTTCTCAATTGTTAAATGGTTATTGTTATTGTTGTTGAAAAACCTTAGTAGTGTGTAACCGGTTCAAAAATGTAAAAGAGAGAGATAGAATATTATCCACTTATTTGGTTTTTGTTCAAGAGAATGGAAGAAAGAGGAAGTTTCATCATTTGGTCTGCAAAGAGAGGGTCTGAAAAATATATAGTACCATACCTTTACAAATTACAAACAGTGTAAAATAAGATCTTAGTTAGGCAATTTAATCCATAAAGTCCAAAAATATAAATTATTTTCCTTCTTGTCCATGCAAGTCCGAAGAAAAAAAAATATAAGAGTAGGGGATTTTGGCTTCCTTTATTTTCCTTTCCATCTCACTTAATATTTGACCCAAATATAGTAAAGAAAGTGGAATATTTTTGGGAGGATAAAAGGGAGAACACCTTCTTCTTTTTTTCTCTTCAAAGAATTATATAATGTTTAGAAAAATAAATAAAAGACTAAAACAGTAAATTTATGTTAATCTATCATTTCTTATTGTAAAATATCATTAAATTAGATATATTCATTAAATTTTATCCTCTTTTCTCTATGACTTCAAAAAAAAAAAATCAAGTCACAAATCCTTACGATCACGCATGCCTGTGATCATTTATATATATATATATATATATATATAATTACTAAAAAGTATTTAATTTATATATTAATGATTAATTCTTCATAAAGTTTGCTCCCATTCATATAAACTTTATTTTACAGAAATCAAATTGTTAATATAAACCTTATTTGTTTACACTAACAATAAGCATATAATGAATCGTACAATAAAGACGTGATGCACCAATTAATGGTATATATTACTTTGATATGCCCATGAAATTGTAAGTTAGTACCGTACTAGACTATTAGTATATGCATAGAGACCTATATTATATTTATAATATTATTAGTTCCATTTCTATTATAAACAAAGTTTATACCAGCAAGGCTTACACCAAATAAAAATAAGTTTATTCCAACGAGAACAAACATTGTTTTTTGGTACATGGAGATAAAGAAAAAGGAAAAAGAAAGAGAAAATACTAAAATCCGTCAAATTTAATAATTAAAGACCAACTTCTTATTTATCAAATAGGAGAATACTCCAAAAGAAAAAACACGTTTTTTTTATATTTTACTTTTGCATTACTTTGCGTTGAGTATTCGAATTTTTTAAGCACATATAATCTTGGATCTCGTCACGAGATTTAGATATGGGTATAAAAAATATTGAAAGAATTCGGTTATTATTCTAGCATTTGATTATATACTAAGAGATTAAGTTCTTACCTAATTGAGATGATATTCCAAAAGCTAAAAGAATGCAAATCACGTTATTTTACCTATAAAAAAACAAATCACGTTATTTATTCTTCTTGAGTTTTTATTTTGGCTTTAAGGGTTAATTACAACACCCCTCCAGTCCAGTCACTCCACTTTTTCAACCGCAATTAATATTGCACAACACATGTATTAATGACTCACCTAATTAGGCCGGCCATATATATATATATATAACTACAGAATACTGAAATTAAAAATTTAGAAAAGTATGGTAGATTGTCATCAATAATAATAAAAAAAAAGTAAGGTAGATGCTTTCAATGATCAAAGGTTGCCAGATTAGCATACATGTGATTATCTGATCATACAAAGAAAGAATATAAATGGGATTGAATATATTTAGTGCCGACATGCATCAGCAAACTAAACGCAATGTACAATACATGCCAAAGAATGATGTCAACGGCGAAGGTCATAAGAAATTCGAGAGCACAAACACTGCCCTAAGAAAAGAAAGAAAAAAAAATTCCAACAAAGAAGTTTCCAAATTGCCGCTATCTAGAACTATAGTCACCGAAAGAGCAACAAATTTCCACTTTGCCCCCTCCTCTCAAACTACGCAATATAATTCGACAAACCAATCCTTATCAATCTCCGTTCGGATCCAATTGTTTGTATCGGTAAAATAAAAAACTAATCAAATTGAACAATAAACTCCAAGAATTCGAAGGTCGAATTTACTAATCTAAGAAATAGTTGAATAAGTCTATAGAAGGAGTATGCGGTGAAACAAAGCTGAAGTTTGAAGAAGGGCTAGGCAAGACGAAAGAAGCACCACCCTCCGTAAAATTTCTTCCACTTTGAATAGGACTCAAATCATGAAGGAAGCTAACCATGCTTGGATCCGAAGAAGAAGGTGGAGAGAAAAAATTCGAAGGAATGGGAGATAGCGAAGCTGGACCCGGGGACAGAATCCCTTGAAACATATTTTGTTGTGATCTCTCAAGTACACCATCACCTATATTAATCTCTATCCCTTCCACATCGCTTATAATATTATCCACACTTGGAAGAAGAACATGTTTTTTTCCCATAGGGGACATGGCCTTCTCTATGGTGGCGTAACGGGCCGCCGGCGACACCATTCCGCCGCCGCCGTTGTTGAAAGGGTCGACATGAGTGGTGTTGTTATTGTTGGACGTGACCACTTCGGCAGAGGAAGAAGAACTGGACCCAGTGAGGCGTTGGACGAGGTTCATGAAGTCACTTGGGGTGGTGTGAATCACCTTGGGGGAAACGGTGTAGATAATTATAGGTTGGCGCGGTGGAGGTTGATGAGGCTGTGAAGGTTGTGGTGCCAACGGTGGTTTCTTGATTTTATGAGAGTCTTTGTTTATTCTGAGAGGTGTAGGGCGTGGACCTTGAAGTTGGAGTTCTCTTCTCGGTGATCTTTCAGTGGGAATGATGTGTGAGAATTGATGATCCATGTTATTGTTGTGGTTAGACTTAAGAGGGGGACGGTGGTGGTGATATAAGCATAGTTAATTTGGTACTTTGGTTGTAATTTATGCTGGAGAATATAAATATATAAGGGGTGTGACATGGGACATATAAAGAGATCTGGTCAAATGAAAAAGGAGGGATTATTATAATGAAAGATTAAAAGTTTTTGGTGAAATTTAATTTGGCTTGTTATGAGGTAAATATTTTTTTTAAGGTTTTTCATACCTACCGCCGGTTTTCGTGATGTTGCGGTTGTCTGAACGCGTCTGAGGAGAGTTGGAAAAGGTCCTGGCCCCTTCTCCTTATTCTCCTCTTCTTAATGTCATTGTAGCATGTGATGACGTGGAATGCAAGTGGATAAGTGTTGACAACTTGACAATGGCCCATGTATATATGTATGTTGTGTGTGGTTATGCACTGAATCTAACAGGAAAGCCGTCCCTTGAACCACTACATTTCTTTCTTCCTTTGATTGTGTATTTGGGTTGGTTTGATGGTTCATTTAGGTTATTAATTAATGATTTGTCCTTATTTACACATGTGCCATTTGTATGATTTGCCAATATTTAGTAATGAAAATTAGATTAATGGGTATCCATCAATTACTGAACTTATGAGGGAGGATGAGTATAATTTTCACAAAACAATTTTGGAGTGAAGAGTTTTAAGTGTGTTAAAGTTTTAAATTAAAGATTAATCTCATCGCAGACTAAAATGACTAATACTTGTAATAATATCTTATAGTTTTTTTAAAATAATAATACTTGATTATTTATTATCAGAAGATTAGTGGAGAGTGGGGACTATAATCATTTCATACCATCTTATAATAATTTCTCAGAAGTCCCACAGTAGACACAAAACCCTAACCATCGTGGTTAAAGAAAGTATTTAACAATTTGTTACACTTTCTATTCATATATTATGCTTATGTAACATTATTTTCATCTCTTTTTTTTCATAATTTTATTAATTTCAGTTATTTATTTTACATTTTTAATTTTCTGGTTGTTACCTTGTTTTTCTATGGACTAGTTGGTGAGGAGGGAGAAGGTTACAATGTTTAATTTGTGGATGGACTTGGTGGCATGGCGAGCTGAATGATATATGTAGCTAGAAGGGGAGTGAGAGTGAGTCCCATCGGAACTGGGTCTAAATTAAGTCTCCATCGTGTTCTTTTGATTTGTAATTGGAGCAACAATGAAACCAAGAAAATCAATTTTAAATTTATTAAGTTCAAGTATTACGTTTATTATTATGTTGCAGTGCCGTTTGTGAAATCTCTTCAACAAGATGATAACAGAAATAAACTACTTTTTTTTGTTTTATGGTAGTATTAACAAAAACACACTTGTAATCTCTAATATTTATCAATTTTGTTAAGACTCAAAAAATCTTTTTCTCAAAGGAAGGAAAATTATTATAGTGAATTTTGTTTTCTTTAATAGAATATTTTTCATATAAACCATCAAAAAAATCTTTCTAATTTCTTGAGATGAAGTTAGTCTTATGATTTTTGACTATAAAAATATCTTATTTACAGAAAAAAAAACTCACTAAATATTTCCTTTCTGATCAATTAAGTTTGAGAATTAAATATATAAAATAATACTTACGTGTATGCATGCATAATGAAATTTTAAGATGGACGTCATTTGAATCCTTTCGACTTTCACATCAATTCTCCCCGTTTTGTTTTGGCAAAATAAGACTCGATACAGCCTATTTAGAATGTATTTTAGTCAGCACGGCATTTTATTTATTTTTTGATAAAACGTGTGACTGTGATTTAAGGTATAGATGTAATACTATATTTTTTAACGAAGGAATTTCATTAAAATTTATTAACACTATTTTGAATAAAATTCAGTAGCTTGATTATATATATAATATAATCAAACAATTCACTCGATCATATGTAGTGGTCCAAGTGAGGAGGGGAGAAGAAAGAAGGAAAAGAAGAAGATTGTAGATTTAAATCTCTTGTTATAAAAAAAATTAATAATTAATATTTACTTAAAAAAATGTATTAATTGGTCCGAGTGGATGGAACTCTAATATATTTAATATATTATTTTAGGTTTAATCTCCTCTTAAACTCCTGGAAGGCTTTACTACCCGTGGGGATATATATATAAAAGATTAGTTTCACTTAAAGATAATTAAATAATAATAATATAAAAGCAACGTAATTTTGCAATATATGAAATATTATTTATAGAATATTGTACTATTGCTCTATTATGTTACTATCAGATCTTCTCTGCGTGGCTTGTCCCTTTTGTTTCCAGGACATGTAATCATTTACAAAGATTGTAGTTGTATTAGGCAGCCCTTTAGGAACTCTTATGAGTTATGAATCTCAGAAAAGTCTCGTTTTGACGGCTTTACTTGAAACAGCATGCATGACCTTGCATTTATAACATTCACATCTAATTATGTAGTGCTCAGTAGTCTACACGTTTTGGGCAAGACTTTAGTCTTTACTTAAATAACTTCACGAATACAGCATTTATTTATCTTTAATAAAGATAAAAACCCAATATTCGATCCCCCATCTTCAGTAATTAAACAACATCCTCATCATATTGTGCTGGAGACTTTTTTTTTTGTCTATCAATAGAGCAAACAAAAAAAAATAAAAAACATTTTGGTTACATATTTTGTGAACAATATATTTAATGGTTTTTACTTTTTTGTTTTTTAGCAGACACTTTTTTTTAAAAAAAAAGAAAAACTTATACTTGGCGTAATAGTATTTTTTTCTTCTTCTTCTTATACTTGGACTAGCTAAAGAAACATTTTTTTAGTTAATTGTTATAACTCAGTGAAGGGGAAGATCTAATTAAAGCTATGTACATGAAAAACATTTTTTTTAACTATATTAATTTCGTTGAAAGCAACAACTCATTAACTACAATGAAGTTATTGTCTATATAAAAAAAATTAAATTCCCTTATGTATATATGTAGGTCATGTTGAAACCGTGTTTATTTCTCATAAATGTTCAATAGGTGCACCTATTTAATTAATGTTTCCAAGAAAAAAGAGATAAAATGTTTTAACACGATCACTTTCTCATATTTATATTTGAAGCAAGAGGATCTATATATTCTCATAAAAAATTATAAAATCATCGAACAAATTAATCATAATCAATCCAAAATTGTTATGGAGCATAAAAAATCGTATACTTAAATATGTATAGGAATTAATTTATATTAGCATAAGACTAATTTAATAATTATATAAAAACTCTGTCAAATAAAAACTTCTAATGTAAAACTATTACTCTCTGTGTCTGTGGCTTAAGAAGCGCCTAATTAGCTAGGAATGATTTAGGCTTCTAGATGACCCCTTTACTAATTAAGAAAGAACACCACGGCTACTATGAACACTGCATATCAAAATGGAAATAGTAATCGAAAAAAGGACTTACTCCTACAGTCAAAGTAGTAGTAGTTTAGATCAACGAGAATCTGGAGATTGATTAGTGGGACCATATGGTACCAGAACACTTGGAAAGGACATGGTCATGTGACTATGTGAGAATTGCTGAAACGGTCTCTCTTTCAGAGTTTCAATTCATGCGTACGTGAATTTAAGAAATGGTAACAATTCAATTCGTACCTAAAAGGGACATAGTCGTAACATGCCATGTTTGAAAGTTGCGTGTGTATATTTAACTTCACTCGTCTTACAGATATTAATTATGGCATCATAACCACTTAACCAAACCTTTCACCAGTCTCTCGTATACTATCTTACCTTAATGAAGTTGTCAATGAACTGGACTACTCAACCATTTAATCAGTTGTTGTGAAATGAAACAAGCAAGTAGCTTCTAATAAACATAAACACTATTTGACTTTGACTTTCGGCCTACAGGATGAATGCCAATGAAATTGTTACTTAAAATGTTACGAAATTGAGGCAGAGTTCAACCTTTTTTTTTTTTTTTAATAAGAAAGAAGGGCCTTTAAGAAACGTAACTATATAATGAATATGATGATGGAGGAAAAGAAAATCTTAATTAAACCACATATATGGGTACTTGAAGCGGCTGCATATATGTGGTTAGAAACATGTGGCTTTCACTAAACGTCCCTAGGAACCTTTGATAATAGACTTTTCCATATATTTTAAAAAATTGTATATGCTGTGATATACAATATATGATTTTTTTTTTCTACTGAAATTGAAGATGAAAATAGGCAATAATCATCGCCGCCTAAGTTCATGTTTGGCGATAGGTCAGAAAAGTACGGAAAATAGAACAAACCACAATGAGCTTACAGTTAATAATCAATTATCAATACTGAGGAAAGGTGCCTTTGTTTTATTGTTAGGCCTTTAGAAAAAATCTTAAAAAATAAAAAAAAATGACTTTTATAGGAATTTTTAAAAAATATCTGTAGTATTTTTCTTATATTGAAAAATCTGTAGTATCTAATCTAACTCAAATTTAAAGTAGTGTATGGGTTTGAGTAAAGCCCGACAATAGCCCAATGTGCGTATAAAGTCCAAAACTTTAAAATTTTGGTCCACCTGGAACTGGATCAAATAAACGAAGCTCCAACATGCTCCCACTCATTGTCCCCAAAACAAAAAAAAGTTGTCCCGGCTTAATGATTTTTCTAGATAGAGATAGAGATAGGCATTTGCTATTTACATTCACCGGTTTTTGCTAAGTTGAACCCATTCCCCTTTTTGTATTTTAATTACTCATTATACCCTTTTTTCCTTAAAGGGACACACTCCTTGGAACATCCTTTTTCTCTTTGGGAAATGTCTTTTCAAAATAACATATACCTACATCAGAAAGACATTTTCGACAGTAAAAAAAAAAATACCTTAACTAACTCAATTGCCTTCTTGCAAACAAAAAAACCTTAACCAACTCACTCAAGAGACTTTGCAGTCTATAATAGTTGACATTGTAAACCTAGATTAGAAAATGAACACTATTTGGACGTATTTAAAGGAGAGAAATCATTGTCAAAACTTTGTTTTGCAATTAAGGTATATAATAGATGAAATTATGATGAATATACCTTGAAATGCAATATCATGTGAAGGAAAACACACAATGTTACATGTAATATACACAATATTATATGATAATGAATATGGAGTGAAGATGAAATTTAAAATTAGAGTTTAAAGAACAATAAAGATATAGGATGAAAAATAAGATTTTAGATAAAATTTATAACACAATAATGATAGGATGAAAAAACATAATAATTTGAGAAAAAAATAACTTTTGTTTAATTAAAAAGTTGAAAAAATAAAAGTGAAATAATGAATTGGGAAGGTTATCCCAAAATTAATACAACTAAGTTTTACATGGAAGGTTATCCCAAACACATCCTCATAAAGCATGAGAAAACATTGAAAAAAGAAAAAGAGAGTGAGAGTGAGAGAGAAATATATATCCATCATATGAAGGCTATAAAAAAGCAAAATTTATATGGTCCGAGATCATATGATTTCGACCGATCTCCACCGAATACTTAATCACACTTTTTAGTACGAAAACCAACATATATATTACATAAAGATTAGTCATAGTTTCGAACCTACAATAATTAGTCTGTGGAACGGGTAAAATTAGCAAATTATTTTAAGGGGAGGCTTATATTTATGCATATTCAACGCCATGTTTATGATACGCACCTGCATGGGTATCAATTCCGGCGGGGTGGTGTTCCAATTGTTCGTGTCCTTCATATTGAATCAAGAATTTATATGCTACTGAATATTTAATAAATAACATCATAAAAAATATTCTTTATTTGAATGGTCAAATTGTGCTTTCTTATTATATTAATTTTATAATCAGGAACGATATTGACACTCTCCTTGACACTTGTTTTAACACTATATTTATGATGAACTATAATTTATTTAAAATCCTCAATTTTAATGAGTTTCATTTTTAAATCAAGAGAAAATAATGAGAATTGTGACAAATTAAATTGATTTTCAATAAGTTTTTATTAATAACAGAGAGAATGTTAAAAATAAAATATTAGAAAAAATGTCACAACATTTTTCATAACGATAATTTCGAAGTTGCCTATATCGATCCCAACTGTGTCCTAGAGTACCTATAGGCCACTGGGACTTATAATCTCTCATCGCCCTGATCTGTAGTCTACAATCATGGTACGGTGGCTTTAATTTTACTTCTGATTTTTGAACTTCAATATTCCTCAAGCTCCAAGCACATGTCCCAACTGCCATATATGTATGCTACTATCATATAGCATGGTGCTAGCTCGCTCATTAATTTGTTGATGCATGCAAGTGGACGTATGAACTTCAATTTGATCTTTTGGAACATCGTTAACTATGTTAGATTCAATCAACTAATTAAAACTTTACTGAAACATAGAAAACAAAACAAAAAATGAAGGAGTTTGAGACGTGGAAGCCACTGATCCTCAAGTATGAACACGTATGATGGCATCTTTCGTGAAAGCAACGTTAAACCCCCCACGTGCCTCGAATGTTCTCTTTAGATCGAATCTCCACTACTACGATTGCAACCTTTACCTGCACCTTGCTCTCATTATGTTCCTTTGATGTAACATCAATTCCCTTCGAACTTTATTGTTTTTTAATTCCATATAGCAGCGCAATGCATGGATGGCTAGCTATTATACATGAACTATGGCGAAGTTCCCCAATTATATATTTTTAGATCACGAGTACAAGGTCACTTGGACTCGGTTTCATTGGAGAGGGATTAATATTTTTAGAAAAAGTCCTATCATGTGTGGCAACGCATATATATAATAAATAGATAACACACTTGTCACATATTCTTTGGACCATACGGGTGATATCCATTAGAACAGAGAACAGAATTTAAGAGTAGTATTGTAGTGTTATTTTTTTAATCAAATGTAAACATTAGTTAATTATTAAAATAAAACTTTAGTTTTGAATAAAAAGTAACACTAAAATATTCTACTTTTATCTTAATATATAGTTTTAGTTCAAAAGGTTAAAGCCATAGGACTTCTAAAGCAAAAAAATGTACATTTTATATAATAAAATATATGCTAAAGTATACAAATTGTACTCTATTTTTTTTTTTAAATTAGTCTCCTAATTTTTAAAACTTCTGAAATGATACCTTTATTTAATTCATGACAAATTAATCATTTCAAAAATCTATCATTTTTTTTTATTTTGACACAAATTTAAATATTTTTTATTGATTCAAGATTTAAAATTTGTTTCATTATATTCATTTACATGAAAATTATAAAAAATAATCTAATATTTGAACCAAAAAAGACGCATACAAGATAAAAAATGCATGAAAAGTGAGTCTCATGATTAACTAAAAATTTAAAAATATAATTTTCATTACATTTATGGTCTTTTTTTTTTCAAACATTAGTTGATTCCTATAATTTTTATGTAGATTAATCTAATTAAACAAATTTCATGTCTTGAATTCATAAAAAAAAGATTCAAAATTATATTCAAAAATAGAAAATGATTAATTTTGCAAATGAACTAACTTTTCAAGAATTAAATAAGTAAATGAATTGATTTAGAATTTTTAAAATTTAAGGGATTAATTTAGAATAAAAAATAAGGTAAGGGATTATTCCTTTTTATTACCCTAAAATATATTCACAATCAATTATAATACAATTAAATACACATTTAATAATATAAAATTAATTACAATTTCAACTATTATTTTTTTAATTAATAATTTCTGTTGTACTCTATTCTTTACTCTACACTCCCCTAGCCAAATCTGAAACAGCGATTATGTTATTGTTTAGTTTTGATTGGATTGGATCCTTTGAAGGTGAAGTTCTCCAAAAACTCGTAACTCAATTTTGAAGTCAAACAACTATGAAATTCAATGATGTGGAGATTTAAAAGGTTGACCACTATAAGGGTGGATTAAACAAAAGAAGAATGCACATAATTGCGACGAAATCTATGGTCATTTGCGGATTCAGCATTAATAAAAAAATAATCATAGGATGGAAAATGTGCCACGTATCAAAGTTAAGCACGTGCTCGTGCTTTCCATGCCCGCAACCCTAGCCTTCCATGATGTGTACACATTACTGTAAATAGTATATATGTGAAACTTGCTCCATAAACCATAATTCCCTCCTCTGCATCCAGCACACTGCATTGTTTCACACATTCTTGCCCACTTTTTTTTCAACCTCATTTATCTTGGGAAAACTCACAATTGCCCCCGTCCCTCAGCTAGCTGGATTTGGTAATGTAGTGCTAGCTGAATTTAACCAAGATTCTGAAAATGCACTATGAATTAGCAATAACTCATCAAATCTCTATGAACTTACCCGATATACATAAACGTCTCTGTTTTTTAAACTTATGCAAAGCTTCTTTAACTTTTAAAATACCTCCAAGTCAATTCATATTCTTTAGACTTTAATGGTTACACACTACCAATATAAATAGTTTTACGGTATGATCAACTAATAAAAACTTACGATAGATATAATTTTTGAAATAGCTATAATAAAAATACTAAACTTATCATATAAAATAATATGTAACTAGACAATAATATAAAAATCATTTAGATAGTATATGATCTATTTATTCTTTTCTTTATCATACTTATAAAGAAGCCATGCATCAAGCTATCAATATGAATTAATTTGTCACCTACTATTATTCTTGAACTCCTTTTCGTGGTTAATATTTGTCAGTGCTTCTATGCAATTTTTTGAGTCATGCATGCTTTTTTAGGAAAAATCATAACATGGTTTGTAATTATTATGTATCAATGGTCTCGACCAGTTTTCTTATAACATATCAACATTTTATATATATATATATATATATATATATATATAAAAGAGTTTATATGTTACATGAAAATTAGTCAAGAATATAATAATCTTGACTCAGTGCTTACCCGTTTACAAAAACACATTGACACTAGTTTTAAAATTTTTTATTTTTGCCGATTCAGGAATTATGTATCAAAATCTCTATGATATGTTATGTGGTAAAGATGAAACTCATAGTTTGACGAAATGTAAGGTAGTATTGTGTTTATATTAATTTTTTGTCTAATGAGATAAGAGATACTTGTAACGTGTGACTTATGAGTCAAAACAAAATATGATGAAGATGGACATGTGAGCCGCATGATGATGATGGATTGGTGATTTGGCAAGCGGCCAGTGAAACAATGAGTGGCTGAGCAAAGCTTTGACTTATGAGCCTCAATCACTCTCACAAAGTAACCCCAAGGAAGAAAAATCCAGTGGCGAAGGAGACACGCTCCATCCGCCTATGAAACAGCAAACCATAACATGAAATTCACATCAACATCACAAACTCACACACACCACTTACACATGCACACCCTTCCTTAATTCTAACGATTCCCCAACCGCCCACGTTCTTCCCCTACGCCTCCCCCCACCTTATATCACAATCCCCTCCCCCCAAATTCATTCCCATCCTCCAAATTCAACGTCCTTTGGAACGCGTGTGATTCGTATAAAACAAACACACACACACACACACACACACACACACATCACATAATGTTCCCGCAGAGTTTTAACATTGGTGGCGGTGGTGCCGGGCTTCAACAAATGTTGCAGCCTCATCACTTCCCATCTCCAATGGAACAACAACAACAACGTTCGCGGTGGAAACCCAGCATCGAGGTGGCACCCAATTGCCCTCGCTGCTCCTCCCCCAACACCAAATTCTGTTACTACAACAACTACAGCTTGTCCCAGCCGAGGTACTTCTGCAAAGGCTGCAGGCGATACTGGACCAAAGGCGGCTCTCTCCGCAACGTCCCTGTCGGCGGTGCCTTCCGCAAGAATCGCCGCGGAAAGTCGTCGTCGCCGAGGCAACAACGCGCTTCTAGCTGCGTTTCTGAGGACGCAGAGTCATCATTAAGTGATGCCCAACAAAATAACAACGGGTCACGTGATATAGACATGGCTCTCGTGTTTGCAAAATTCTTGAACCCCAAACCAACCACTGGTGAGGACAACAATGGCTCATCTTCGACTTCCAACAATTTAACCCCGGAAAGTGTAGACATTGAGAATGATGCAGTGGTTCAGTCTCAGAATAAGGCTTCATCGGATCCTGTTATTGTAGAGTCTGAGAATTTGAGTTTGGGTGAGATTGATGAGTTGGAGAGGTTATTAGGTGTGTGTGGCGATGAAGATGGTCTTTGGTCTGATGCTACCTTGTCTTCTTCGGTTACTTGGGAACCACCATTGAAGGAGTTGGAATACTCGATGCCGTTGAATGAGGATGATGATGCTCAATTGTTACCCATCATCACTTCTGCATCCACAATGATCAGCGACTCTTGCTGGAGTAATTGGAGTTCTTTTGATCTTTCAACCATGGAAGCCTTCTCATCAAGTCCTTCTTAATCAATTGGATCTGATTTTAATTACATTTACTTTTTTTATTTATAAGTTTATGATTTTCTTCTTATTATTTGGAAAAGAAGAGACGAAACAGAAAGAGAAAGAGAGTCACTGGTACGTACCTTTCATATGTTCCTATCGATGGAGTTAATTAATTATAAAAATGTAGAATGTTATAGAAATTGATTATGCTTAGTGGATGTAGAATAAAGTTGTATTTCGGCTGCGTATAGGCCATATCATGGAAATGCAGTTAAATATTAAGGAATACTCTCGGATCTGGAATTGTTTTGACACGGCCAATCCGTACCTTTTGGAATATACGAATGATATAGATACTATAAATTTGAATATTTTATGTATTTTAATTTTAAGTCTTCGTATCTTACATTATGTATACTTGCAGATGTTGATTTTAGTCAAAATTTTAGTTACAACTCAATCTGGCGTATGAAAAATGGAGTAAATTAATGATCACTTCTGTAAAAGTTATGATGCACGTATCGAATACGATAGAGTATTGGATACGATGACATATCAATTCTTAAAATATAGAATACAAATATGTTTAAGGAATTTAAATTATTGTTTGCAATAATATTAACAACTGTTTTAGCTATACTTTTTAGATGACTGAGGTGGGTTCGTTCGTGTTTAGGGGTTCAAAGTAGATGAATTTTTAAACAGACCCATGTGCATGATGAGAAGTGGAATGTGGGCAGCGATTAGAGGTATATATAGTTGTTTTCGGCATGCAGTGGAGGAAAACCACCAACCCTACTACATAGGAAGTGGATAATTTTGTTTAGGGAAACTGCTAACATATAATAACCTCTATAAATAGGCTTCATAACGATGTAAAAAAGGTCCATGACCCAAATCACAGAAACTTATCTTTCCTAGCCATTTACTTTTATTTATAGCTTTATTTATCACTTTTTCTACCCAAAATGTGACATTGAACACGTAGGTCAATGGAGCTGCCACTACATTTTATATTTAGGAAAAAACTTAGATACAATACTTTTGATATTATTCTCCAATCAGAATTAAAATTTAATCTGAGTAATCTACATTGACAAACTTTGGTTTTAAAAAAAAAAAAAAAAAAAAAAACTCAAAGTGAAACTCCAATTTTAATGGAAAACAACATCAAATCAAAAGTAATTATATAACGGTATCTAAGGTTTGTCCTTTTTAATAAAAAAAAAATAACGTTTTCAATTTTCAATTGTATTTAAACTGTATCTAATCACAAACTCTTTTTCGGCTAATCTATTTATTACGACACCTCTCTCTTTTCTTATTTCCCCCGGGCTCTCTGAATTTTATCTTGTTAGTCCTGCTACCTTGATTCGCATTAAAAAGAAGTTACTCTATTCTATTTATGAATCACACAAATAAGTTCTTGAAAATAACATGAATTTCACACCCCTTAAGTTTTTGATTCGAGTTCCATACGAACATTTTGTGATTTTTGACCACGACAATTATAGGTGTGATTCACGAGTAGCATCCTACCACGTGAACATGATGCAAACGAATCATTGGACGACAATGATGACATAAATATTCTCTGCTGGGTTAGAATTATATTACATATTTACCAATGCATGTCGTAAAGTAAAAGATAATACGGGAAATTAAGAGTCCCACCATCTAACTTACTTTGCTTGCTTCCATCGTTTTCTCTCTTCTACAGATGGAATCAGCTCACTCTTTAATATCTCTTACTTACCTGCGTGAGTCACGTCATTGGTATTCTTGCAGCTATCGTACGTGCACCGACTAGCTACTATATGATATAATAACGTAGTTATTTCAATATAATTTTAAAATAATCTTTATATTTGTTATTAAAATTTTAAATCTAATATAATAAATTATATATATATATATATATATGCTTTAAATAAATTTAAATCTAACACATAACAAGTTTATGACATTGTTAATTTATAAACTTATAAGTCTGGTACACTTAATTTGTTAAGTTGAAAAAACACAAGACAAATTTTTATTATATAATGATTTGGATAATATTTATTATATAGTGATTAATTTCTGTAATATTATTCAAAATAACACAATAAGTTTTTTAAGGAAAAATAACACAATAAGTTATGTATAATAATTTGTGTAATATTATTTTTCATTTTAAACTTAATATACAAAATAATGTACATGTACAACGTAGGTTGGATTGTAAAATATCCATACTTACACTAACCCCTATAAATTTTTACAAATGAATACTCATACCTAAATTTAAACTCATTTAATTGATTAGATAATTTTTCTCTCAGTTTTAAGTATTTTTTGTAATTATCAATTGAACATGAGTCCAGTTGCCATCGCCGATAGTATTAGCAATTTTATTAGTTTCATTACAACACGGTGGAAAGAAAATGGTTTCAATGAGATGTTAAACTCGATCGAGTCATTAAAATGTAGTTCACTTTTTTTTTTTTTTTCAAATTTTGTAAGCAAATGATACATTTCATTTATATGGAGCGCATTCTGGAAAAACAATCAGAGATTCTCAACATCAATAACAAATCTTTGAATTTTATTGTCCAAAGTAACAGAGATTCCTTCAGAGGAAAATGTATACTTATAGTTGTTGATTAGAAAATCAACAACATTATGATCGAAAACACACATATAATAAATTATAAAATTCATAAAATCTTAGCATTTGGTTTTCTAATCTATAACTATAATTGCAATTTATCCTCTAAAACATATTCTTCACTTTGTACAAAAGCAGATTTTAACTCATTTAAAGCATGTAATGGGCTTCCTCGGTTCCATGTGTGCTATCAATCGTCTTCAAAAGCAGGAGAGTTAAGCAATGCTGCCAAACACCAAATTCAAATTTTATTTTGTTAGAATTAAAACTAATAAATTAATATTTGTCAATAAAAAAATATAATACCAACTTATTAGCACAAAAAAAATAAATTATATCATACTATACAAACTGGTTACGGTATTAAAAGTTTCAAATTCATATCAAATATTTTGTGTGAATTTTTAACTGAAAATTAATAATGCTGTCTAAATACTACTATTTCTATGTTTAAAATTCTAAGAACTAATTATTATTTTTACGTATACACTTATAAAGATATATGTACCTTTAGCCAATGGTGGATAGCTGTCCAAAAACGTACGAATTGCTTTTAACACGTTCTACAGAGATATGAGCCCCCAATTAGTTAATCACCATAAAATTGGATGAATGCATTGAAATGCAAGATTTTTAATAAAGAAAATGTTACTGATATATTCTTTGTCACAGAATTTTTAGAACATTACATATTATTGTGTGAATTTTACATGAAAATCACTAGACACTAATTAAAAAGAAAGCATGCTAGCTTAAAGCTTAATTAGGTATCAGATTTTCATCACTCTTTTTCGTGCCGGCTTATGAATCCTCGTGATTGTTTCGGTTTTTGGTAGATGGTGGAAACAGAAGCAGGGGAATTATCAGTAGGATGGTATTGGTATAAGCAATGGAGTTATGCTATAGTTCAGGATTAAGAATTTAATCATGAATATAAATCAAGTTAGCGGGGTTCAAAAATAGGTTATGTAATAATAGTAAATTTTGTTGATTTTTATAATAATTATTTTGAAAATTATGTATCCATAATTTCGAATTAGTTTACAATGTAAAACTTTTTATAGTAACGGTGCATTACCATTAATCACTTCATTCCATAAACTTTGTATATGTTTGAGTGCTTCTTGTTCTCTAGTAGAATAAATTTCATTTGCTTATAGAAAGTAAAAGCAGGATTATTATATGTAGGAAGAAAAGCAAATTTTTTGCCTTGGTTCAAATGGCTTTAATTTTTCTTTTTCTTTTTCTTTTTCTTTATACCATTTGATTTTATATTCGAATTTAACAAAACTTAAATTACTTCTGTTGTAACAATAAATAAAAGGACAAAATATTGAATGAGGAACATACATACCAATACTAGTTCACCTGGTTTTAGTGGAAGTTCCTCCAAGCCGGTTAACTTGCTGGACATAGCCACATACAATCATATTTGCAGTTTAATAAAAAGTTAAAAATTACTTTAAAATCTTAACATGTTTAGAAATTCTGGATTTTAATGATCAAGCATACGGTTTTGTTAAGTACAGAGAAATGGTATTATGTTATATACCTAATAATCAACCTTCCTTCTTTATCTTCTCTAAACCAAAAGAATCTGCATCCTTTTGTGAAGGGTAGTTTCTTTTTGTCGTCGTCCCCCCACTCTGCAAAGAATGTGAGGATATTCTTTTATCACACACAGACAATCAAATTATATATTTATTTTAATTCATTGAACAATTAATCAAAGCTAGGCAAAAAGTATTGGGCCGTTGTTAGAGATCTTTATTGAATCCAAGATCTTGATAATAACAATTACTTAATGCAGTCTACTTTTGTTTGGTGCACCCCAAAATTCGTACCCCTTCTTACCCTTCCTCTCTCCAGCAAACCCTAGTCACCTCTCCCCCAAACCTACATGACCACCAAACCCCACCTCCACACTGCACCAAATCCACCACTGTGTCACTACCCAACCATTCATCACCGCTACGTGCATAATTGTGACCCACGAACCGTCATGTTACACCATCACGCCACATCACTCTCACATAGTTTTGGATTGAGTAATCCTTAATATATTTGTATATATTTTGGAGATTTTGGGCTCTACTACGCAAAAATGAGATGTATTAAGTGATTTTCCTTGATAACTTGGAACAACCCTGAACGTCGGAGTGAAGTTGACACAAAAAAAAAGAGTTTGTGAAAGTCACGTACCCAAGTGCCAAAACACAGTAGCCATAGGTTTGCTCTGTTGGACATCTTTCACTTTGACTTCTTCCACCCTCAAATCTCCCACTCTGATATCTCCCTCTCCCACAGCAATTTTAATATTTGGACCCAACGCATCCATCACCTCCTGCCAAAATTCTATGACGTGTTCCTGAATGAAAAGGAAGGGGGAGGAATTCCCCATGTTTATTGACAGAAACAATCACCAAATTTATTGACGATATTAATTGGCACCATCAGATTCTAAGCATTCTTTAAAGTATAGGCTCGTATATATCTACACACAACTGTATTGATTGGTGCTAAATATAGAATAATTCAATTAGGATCTTACAAGTTAACCTGGTTTGCATTTCTTAAAGAACCACCAGCTAATTCAGAATTATTGCTTCAATATTAACTAGGCTGAATTCGTGAATTTGCTTCATCTTGATATCATTAATTCATTGTACTATTCATTCACTTATTAGGATGTTATTAATGAATACATCAAGAACACTGATTAAGAACAATATAACATACTCTGTTAATTACTTACCTTATAATTAAATTTTATTAAACAAATGCTCAAGAAACATATAAAATACCGTATTTATTAAACGCAATTTGACAGGAAGAAAGAGAAAATGTTGAAACTAATTACCTTGCCTTTGTAGGGATTGTAGAAGAGGTAATCCTGGTACTCGCAATCATCTGAAACTAATTGCTTCAATTTTTCAATGTCTTTTTTATTGAAGGCATCGTAAAACTCTTTGACAACGCTCTCTACATCTGAATGTGACAGGAACTCAGGATTTTCCCCGGCCCGTGCTTTCCATTTTTCATTTTGGCACTGTTTCCATAACTCTATTATGGGCCTCTTTTTCCCAACAAATGCATATGGAAACAACGTACCTTTGGTAATTTGGTGATTTTCAACTAAGTTGCTGAAATGAGTACTCTTCTTGTTCTTGTTGTTTAATTGGGCAATGCATGGTCGTGGGTTGATAATCTTGTTCGAGCTCATGCAAGCTCCTAATGTGATAGAAATTTGGGGTAGTGATGCCATGGCCTAGCAAAGAGAATTTGGAAATTGAAAGAAGCTAACGGTAATTTTATTATTCTAGTTACTTGTCAAGTGGTCTTTGCATCTAACTAGGGTATATATTATAGTTTTCCATTTCAAGAAAGGAATGGATGCTTTTCGAGGCATGTTTTTTGTTTGTTTCAAGTAATTTAATTAAGTTCCACATCTTTACAGGTTGTATATATATTCTTTGGGTACAATAGGAGGCCATCTAAGTAAAGAAAAAAAAATGCTCCATAAATTTTATTGAAATAAATTTTAAAAAAATCATACAAAAACTATAAATTACTTTCATGAAAATTATATGACCCATCCTCATAACGGACTAATATTTGGTAGATTAAACTGCTGATCTAAACAGAATAAAAGAAACTAAAATTAAAAAAAAAAATCAAACTATTTAATTTATAAAATGTCTATATTTTACTTTATCTAAGTCATAAATATCTTCCACAGAAATATTCTGTTTGATCAAGAATATTCAATTATTCATGGTATGGTGAAATTAATGATTTTTTTTCTAATTCTTTTTCATGCATATGTAACAGTTTTTTTTTATATATACTTAATTGTACTTTTTTCTATATTATTGTAATCATGTAAATTTTGGCTTGTCCGAATTTTCATTGAATAAATTGGAGCGTCTATTTATCTCAATAGTGCAATTTGATTTTCTTATCAATTTTTTGTTAATTTTTCAACTTATTTATTAAATAACACTACTATACTTTAACTCAAAACCTTAAAACTGGGGTTTATGGATCTTCTCCTCACTTATATGGTATTCAACTTTTTTATTTCTATTTGATGTGAGACTTTAACTTCCACTTGTACTCCAACAAATAATACATTGAAATAAATTATTAAATATTTAATAAAAACTAACAAAGAAACCAAAATTAGATAATTGCATACTTAAAATCCAATTTGTAAAATTAGAACTTAAAATACAAGAGAAAAATCCATATTGTAAAACTAACACGCACGATAAAAAAAAAATTCAGAATTTTAATTCAGAGAGTTCACTTAACTTAGGTCAACTCAACTCATGGTTCAAGTGGCTTAATTAGTCACGAAAGTTACTCTACATGCATTTCATGTTATATTGTAAAACAGCCTATCGTTTGAGTAGATTGACAGATTTACCTAGTCATTTTGACAACTTTAGAGGCATACTAATAAATGGATGTATTCCGATATTCATAAACGAATAAATGGTGTATCTTAACATTTGTGATTGGAAGATTATATGTGTCAAACAACTTGCTAGAGCAAAATCAAAGTGCACACTATTATTGTTGAGCCAGATAATGCAACGACAAACAAGGGACCCTCAATCATAAATTATCATGTCACAACAATGTTTGCTTTCCTATTTTCCATCCTCGATTTAATGAAGGTATTCTCGCTTGCTTCTTCTATTGTTTGATTTCTGGGGAAGTTCAAATGCTACAGACAAAACGTTTCTGTACGTATGACCCATCTGCGCATAGCAGTACACACACATGCATGGTGGGATAATGGATATAATTGTATATTCGTTTGTTGCTCATTTAAAAAATTTGCCCCATCCACACACACACACATATTATATATATATATATATATATATATATATATATATATATATAAAATTAATAAAATTAAATGAAATCAAACTTTAACTTTTTTTTCAAGGATAATATCTTCCTTAAATTTGTCGTATCATATCTTTCTTTTATTGACATTGTCACATGCCATTTTTTATATTTTATTTTTAAAATATATTTAAGGTATACGTTATTCATGTTTTTATTTAACTGTCATTTTACATTTTCACGTTTTTCTTGATATTTCATACTTTTATAAATTTTCAAATTTTTACAGTTAATTTATAGCTTTTAAAAAAAATATAACAGTGAATGTACAATAATTTTTAAAAAATGAAAATAAATATTTAATTCAATATATTAAATATCAAAACTAAAAAAATATATGTTAAATTAGTTTATAAAGTATTTTGTATAAAAGAACGTAAAAATTAAAAATGAAGGGGGAATTGGAGTAGTTTGTAATCGATAATTGCTAAGCATATGTAAAGTTATATGTCAACTACTTAGTAATTATCTATTCTTTTCCTTTTTTAATGCTTTTTTTTTGTAATTAAAATATAGGAATTAATTTCTTTTGAGCTTTTATCCAATGGATGCTTGAACTAGTTGATTTATGAAATATTGGTTGCATTTTTTGTAGAATTCACTGAAAGGGAATGGAAGATGGATTTCAAGTATGGAGCTGTTCGCTCAATGTGCCACAAACTCGCTTAGCACGGAAGCAGCGACTCGCTCAACGCGACCAGGCTCACCCAATGAGAGGCCCACTCAGCGCAACCAACTCGCTCAGCGCGTGATCACTTATCCAACTGGACTTTTTTGGCTCACTGAGCGCGAAAAGGACGCACTCAGAGAGCACCACGACACAGGGCAGCTTTTAAGGAAAATTGGAGGGAAATCAGAGGTATTCATTCATTGCTGAGGAGAAAAATACACTCTTGGAAGTTTTGCTAGGTCAAAGGGAGACATCCTTCTACACCACTGGGCTTCCTCTTCACCTCCTTCCCTTCCATTTCATCTTATTCCATTACCCTAACCTCCATTGTTGTAAGTTCCTCATGGAAATGAGGAGCTAAAACCCTCATTGTTGGGAGTTCACTAACCAAACGCTTTGATGTAAAGTTCTAACTATCTATTCAATGTTATTAGTGCATTGTTGTTATTTCTTTGAGCTTTATTCATGCTTGTGGTTTGATCACCCATTCGTATGCTTCATTTTAGGTTTTAACACATTGGAAAATGGTTATTGCTTTAAGAACTGAGAAATGCTTCTAAATAACATCATGTCTAGGAATAGAATGGTTTTGCTTAGCCTAGGTTACATTGTCGTCTCTAATCGTAATGCAAATCGGTTAATTTAGCTCTTAAGGGATTAAGGGTGAAATTAGGTGGTTTAAGGCTAACACTTGGGGAATCAAGGTTAGATATTTTAGTAGATGAAGGTGATGACATTTAATGTTTGAATAGAGAAAAACCATTTTTAACGCATCAAAGTAGTTTAGGTTAACAAACTCTCAACACTCATTATCTCATATTTTCGCCATCTGCATCATTCCGAGTGTTTGTGTTCTTTCCTTTGTATCTTTTACTTTTAATTTACATTTGAAAGTATAGTTTAATCTTATTCCAATCAATACCAATTAAATTCATTCATTAATTACTTGAAAACAAACGTGTATTAGTTTCGAATACGAGTAAAGTCCATGTGAAAATCGACAGTTGATCTTACCGGATTTTTATTACTTGGACAATTTGGTGCGCTTACGGAAACCGTTAACATTAATATATAAAAAAAAAGTCAGAAGTCTTTTCTGTTTCTTTTCGTTAGAAATAGTGGGGAAGTCAATATTTTAAGGAAGGGGTAGAAGGACTAATTACAAAACAAAAACAATGATCGTAAAAATTAGTCACTAATCTCTAGTTGTGGTTAGGGAATCAGTTGTCCCCACCTTTCAAATTCCCAACTTATCCTAACCCTATGGCCCACACCATCCCTAAAGAGATACCCAACTTGTTTTCATCCCCAAATCACTCAACATCTCCTTAAGTCCTGTGCTACTCAAACATCATTTTCTCTGTCTTTCAATTTTTTCTATGTCTGCTTTCTTCTCATTAAAGTTCTCTTTGCAGTTTTCCCGCAATTATTTTCCGATATATCACACAGTAAAATCAAGGTCACCTATAATAATTTAGTATTGACACTGATTATCTCAACCCTTCTCATAGACCAATCACAATCCCTCACCCACATACCTCTAGAGTCTAGCTACATCCCACCGTGGGATATTTGTATGGACCAAAAATCCAAAATAACAAAATTACTTAAATGACGTGAACAATTTTCATTTTAATGAAAAATTGGTCTGATTACTAGCATAGGCTATTATTAAAGGAATAATTGTCTTTACATCACTATTAGTTGGAATGAGAAAAATGTTTATATGTTAGAGAAAGGCATACATACAATGCACCTATATTTTCTTTTCCCTTGGAAAGGTCGTCGGCTGACTTCCATGATAAGGAACAACTTTATCAAATACAAGATTTTGAGACCTCACCATGCCTATATAACAGAAAGGTTGTAGCTATGTGGCTTCTACCACTTTTTACTTATGTGTTCGTCATTTTTTATTATTAGGTGCCGCTTAGTCCATCTCAATGCTTGGATTCTTATGCCAAATTAGATGCACCATCATTATGATGACTTGGGAAATTCTCAGCAACTCCTGTCATTTGCACCTAAAAGGAAGGAGAAGAATCGAAAATAGAACTGCTGTCATGTCATTCACATAATCACATGAATATAAGCAGTTTCTGACTTTCTGCTAGTACCTTTATATAGTAGTATACATATACTCATTGGAAGAGTAAGACTCACTTATTTAACTTAATTTTCAACTGATATTATTTTGATAATTATATATATAAAGTTTATACAAATTAAATATTTATGGATACAAAGAAAAATTGAATCTAGAAATTCTGTCAATTACAGGCCGATTTACAAAATTATATAATACAATCAGAATAAACAATTATGTTTCCTTATATTTTTATACAATTTAGGGATACATATTCATGAATTTCATTTTCTTCTGTACATGTTGATTACATACAGGGAAAGCAGAGTAGACTTCATAAGCTAGTTACATTTAGGTCTCAATTCTCAGTTTTTTTTTTTTTTGAAGAATTTTCAGAGTTTACCCACCATATGAATGTTCTGTCAAATTATCGTATTTTTTGCCTTTTCTATAGTCCAAATTGGTATTTCGCTACCAATAACAGCACATGCACAGGACCCAGTAGACATTAAAAAAGCCAATCCAGTCATTTTCCCCGCGGATATTCTCTTGCATTAAATCTTGTATGTTGCACCACTAAACTTGTATGAGAAATGTTGTTAGATCTGATAAACATTTGGTGAATCAAATTTAGTTTTAGACTTTGTTGTGAATGCTTGGATCGTTTATTTTAGATAAATAATTGTTTACTTTCTAAAATCTCTCTAAAGAAATAGTAAAAATAAACAGTTATTTTTTTAACACCTCTATGAGCATCTTTATTGGTGCAACCATGGCGAAGTTGCTTAACTCACTCTTTGTGGATGTGGGCCCTACAATGCCACACGAGATTTAAGAACTTTAACAAATTTTCTCTCAAATTGTGCAATTAGTAAGAACTCAAAAGGTGTCTTGTTTATAATAAGCAATTATTCTTATATAAGAATTGTCAGGTCAATTACTCCAATGACAAAACTGCATAAAAACTAATTCTTAAGTTAAAAAATCTCATACGAAACTCTCATTGAAGATGCTCTTAGTTTGTCTCTGGTTATAAAGATTACATCAAGGAACGGTTAATAGTACATAGCCAAGTGAAGTAGAAAATCTTGTACTACCACATCCTGTTTACCCATCTGTCTGCTTAGTGCTTGTAATTTGTCTGTTTCTTTCTTCAGCCTTTGCTGTTAATTCACCTCAAAACACAAAAGTGAAACAGTGTTTAAAGATTAAGGAACGGTCTACATCTTCATCAGTAGTAACCTTAAATGGAAGATGAGAGACTTTCAATTTCCAACCCTGATGCTAAAGGGGGCATAGATAGTAACTTAGAGATTCTAGTGCTGCTATGTTTGGATGGGATAGAACAGTGGCAGAAACACCACCTCATCATGTCAAGCAATGCATTAACTCTTTTTATCTTGTTTCTTAATATCTCCTTGTGTCCATCCATCTCTGTAGCTCTGAACCAGGAAGGCCTCTCTCTACTTTCATGGCTTTCAACCTTCAACTCCTCCAACTCCGCTACGGCCTTCTCTTCATGGGATCCAACAAACAAAGATCCTTGCACATGGGACTACATAACATGTTCCAAAGAAGGATTTGTGTCAGAGATCATAATAACATCCATTGATCTACGTAGCGGCTTCCCCTCACAGCTCAATTCTTTTGGCCACCTCACCACTCTTGTCATCTCAAATGGAAATCTCACCGGTCAGATTCCAAGTTCAGTGGGAAACTTGTCCTCTTTGGTCACTTTGGACCTTAGTTTCAATGCTTTATCAGGAAGCATTCCGGAAGAAATAGGAAAGCTATATAATCTGCAGTTGTTGCTGCTGAATTCAAATTCCTTACAGGGTGGAATTCCAACAACAATTGGAAACTGTTCAAGGCTTCGGCATGTAGCGCTTTTTGACAACCAGCTCTCTGGAATGATACCTGGAGAAATAGGCCAGTTGAGGGCTCTTGAAACACTAAGAGCAGGAGGAAATCCAGGTATTCATGGAGAAATCCCAATGCAGATATCAGACTGCAAGGCCCTTGTTTTTCTGGGACTTGCGGTTACCGGGGTTTCCGGGGAGATTCCACCAAGTATAGGAGAGCTTAAGAATCTCAAGACAATTTCTGTTTACACAGCACACCTCACAGGTCATATCCCATCAGAGATTCAGAACTGCTCAGCCTTGGAGGATTTGTTTCTGTATGAAAACCAGCTTTCTGGAAGTATTCCTTATGAATTAGGCTCCATGCAAAGCCTCAGGAGGGTGCTGCTGTGGAAGAACAATTTAACTGGCACCATTCCAAAGAGTTTTGGGAACTGTACAAATCTGAAGGTTATAGATTTCTCTTTGAATTCTCTGGGGGGTCAGATACCTGTGACTCTCAGTAGTCTACTCTTGTTGGAGGAGTTTCTTTTGTCTGATAATAATATTTATGGAGAAATACCTTCCTATATTGGCAACTTTTCCAGGCTGAAGCAAATAGAATTGGATAACAACAAATTCTCTGGGGAGATTCCACCTGTTATGGGGCAACTGAAGGAACTCACCCTCTTCTATGCCTGGCAGAATCAACTGAATGGAAGTATACCAACAGAACTATCCAACTGTCAGAAACTTGAAGCACTTGATCTTTCACACAATTTCCTCACTGATTCCATTCCAAGTTCACTCTTTCATCTAGGAAACTTGACTCAGTTGTTGCTGATATCAAACAGACTTTCAGGTCAAATTCCAGCAGATATTGGAAGTTGCACCAGCTTGATCAGGTTACGGCTGGGATCGAACAACTTTACCGGTCAAATTCCATCTGAAATAGGTCTTTTAAGCAGTCTGACCTTTCTTGAGTTGTCAAATAATCTACTCAGTGGAGATATTCCCTTTGAGATAGGTAACTGTGCTCATCTAGAATTGCTTGACTTGCACAGCAATGTGCTGCAAGGAACCATTCCTTCCTCATTAAAATTCCTAGTTGGTCTTAATGTCTTAGATCTTTCTGAAAACAGAATAACTGGAAGCATTCCTGAGAATTTGGGCAAGCTTACATCTCTAAATAAGTTGATTCTGAGTGGAAACCTTATCTCTGGTGTGATCCCTGAGACACTGGGGCTGTGTAAGGCTTTGCAGTTGCTGGATATAAGTAACAATAGGATCACTGGTTCTATTCCTGATGAGATTGGTTATTTGCAAGGATTAGATATCCTCTTGAACTTGAGCTGGAATTCTCTTACTGGCCCCATTCCCGAGACCTTCTCAAATCTTTCAAAACTATCCATCTTGGATCTCTCTCACAACAAGCTCACAGATACACTCACAGTACTCGTTAGTCTTGACAATCTTGTGTATCTAAATGTCTCCTACAATGGCTTTTCTGGTTCTCTTCCTGATACGAAGTTCTTCCAGGATATACCTGCTGCTGCATTTGCTGGTAACCCTGACCTTTGCATTAGCAAGTGTCATGCAAGTGAAAATGGTCAAGGCTTCAAGTCAATAAGAAATGTTATTATCTACACTTTCCTTGGGGTGGTTTTATTTTTTATTTTTGTAACTTTTGGAGTAATTTTAACTCTCAGGATTCAAGGGGGAAACTTTGGAAGGAATTTTGATGGAAGTGGTGAAATGGAATGGGCTTTCACTCCATTCCAAAAACTCAACTTCTCCATCAATGACATTTTGACGAAGTTGTCAGAATCAAACATTGTGGGAAAGGGTTGCTCGGGAATTGTTTATCGTGTGGAGACTCCAATGAAGCAGACTATTGCAGTGAAGAAGCTATGGCCAATAAAGAAAGAAGAGCCACCAGAGAGAGATCTGTTTACTGCAGAAGTTCAGACCCTTGGATCAATAAGACATAAGAATATAGTGAGACTTTTAGGATGCTGTGACAATGGAAGAACTAGGTTGCTCTTATTTAATTACATATGCAACGGGAGTTTGTTTGGATTACTCCACGAAAATAGATTGTTCTTGGATTGGGATGCAAGGTATAAGATCATACTGGGAGTAGCTCATGGTCTAGAATATCTTCATCATGATTGTATCCCTCCAATTGTCCATAGGGACATTAAGGCTAACAACATCTTGGTAGGTCCACAATTTGAAGCTTTCCTTGC
>PYAF01003243.1:2757866-2774886 GCA_007407185.1 Glycine tomentella
CCCTCCAATTGTCCATAGGGACATTAAGGCTAACAACATCTTGGTAGGTCCACAATTTGAAGCTTTCCTTGCAGATTTTGGCCTTGCAAAACTTGTGAGTTCCTCAGAGTGTTCAGGAGCATCTCATACAATTGCAGGTTCTTATGGATACATAGCTCCTGGTGAGTATAAAAGCTTTTGTCATTCTAAAACAACAGTTCATTTTAGCAATGTCCGTTTAAGAAAACTTTCAGTCTTACATCATTGTTTTGTCAAAAAGTCATTAAAAATTCAGTGCCTTTATACTTTTAAGACATTCCTTTTCTCTCTCTTTTGGTACATTATAAACTGTGTGTGAATGTCTTTAAGAATTCTTTTTTTTTTTTTTTTTATTTATTTCTAAATAGGTTGTTCTTTCTATATATAATAATTTCCTGAAACCATATTAGAATTAAGAGCTATATGCTACTTGACCTTTTTTCTTCATTTGTTTTGTATTTATGTCCATTTTGGGTCATTTTCCCAAACTCATTGTGTCTGCTAACTAATCACAACTGCATTATCTGTCAAAATGCAGAATATGGATACAGTTTAAGGATCACAGAAAAGAGTGATGTGTACAGTTATGGTGTTGTGCTCCTTGAGGTCTTAACGGGGATGGAACCAACTGATAACAGGATTCCAGAGGGTGCCCACATTGCCACATGGGTTAGCGACGAAATCCAAGAGATGAGAAGAGAATTTACATCTATCCTTGACCAGCAACTAGTATTGCAGAGTGGAACAAAAACCTCTGAGATGCTTCAGGTTCTAGGAGTGGCTCTCCTATGTGTGAATCCATCCCCGGAAGAACGACCTACTATGAAAGATGTAACTGCAATGCTCAAGGAGATCAGGCATGAAAATGATGATTTCGAGAAACCAAATTTTCTCCATAAAAGCATGGTTACCACCAATCCGAAAGCAGCAGTTCACTGTTCAAGTTTCTCCAGATCATATGAACCTTTAATAATAGAATCAACATCTTCTTCTGTATAGCCACCATTTTGATTACTAGATTTTTTTTTTTCAAGTGACAAATTATTTGTGTAGATTAGTATACATATGGATTTGGATCATTTTCTGTACGAGATATGGTCCTGTTATGGAGGGTAAGACACAAATACAATTAGTGGAACTACACTAATCATGGTGAGTTATTGTTTAATAAAAGTATGTCTTTCTCTCTTTAATTGGACTATATGTCCATATCCTATTACTTTGAGTCTTGTGGACGGAAAAGATGTGGTTCGAAGGAGAAAACCCACTTGACCAACCAGGTTCCCAATACAAAATATTGGTCAACAAAGCTGGTAGTTACTTCACATCTATTATATGGTAGCCAAACAAAAAAATCCTGTTACTCAAGAACAAGATATTATTATATCTTATGACAATTCCACTATACAGTTTGTTCTTTCTGTAGATAAACTCTTCATTTCCACACAAGTCAGATAATGCCAGAAACTTTCATCTTCAATGAGAATAGAACAACGTTCTTGCAATATGGTATCAAACTGTTACTTGTTATTGTACTAAAATCCATGAAGAAAATGCTGTAGGACGTAGTCCCACTCACAATCTAAGAGCCCGCTTTTGCCGACAACTGTGACAGAAGTAAACAAATTAATAGTGGTACTGTGCCTTAGACCTTACGTCCAATTCACCTTGGCAATAATGACTTCATAGAGAAGGGACCTGATGAGTATACGAACATCGTTGCTTTCAAGGGACTGGAGAGATGGGCCATTGGAAAGCAAGAGTTGAAAGTGCCTTCTTTCCTGGCATAAGCCTCTAAAGCGCAAAATTATAGAGAGAAGAAGAGAAGCACCTGGACCACAACCCTTCATAAATGTTCCCAACAATTATTTGTGTAGAGATAGAGATAGCTCGTGACCCATGTTAGTGAAAAGAGGTCTTGCTTTTATTCATGTGATAGGAGACCATCCTTGGCCCACAGATATATAGTTTGATAGATCTTACATATCTCCCTGGTTACAAAGCAAGCAATCATCAACATTAAGTAATCACTATTAATTTTTTCCATACAAGAAACCACTAACATCTATAATTAGAAAAATATATTATATGCAGTTCAGTTCATGCAGAGCAGCATTTCATAATGGTATGTTATTTTCGGTTACTACGATTCTGTTTTAATAAACTTCTCCATAAACATTTTCAAAAGGAAAAAATAAAAAATAAAATGGATTGATCTTATCACATCAAACTCAATTCATTATTTCAGGGTAATAAATTAGAACCAAAGAAAAGAAGCCTTTAGGATGAAAACAAAAAATGCGTTCCTTTTTTTTTAACACAATATTTTACTTTAATTTTTGGACTTAAAAGAATAAAAAAATGATATGATTCAACCTCAAACTCGTTTGAATGTAGCTGATAATAGCGGCACGCAAACTGATAAGTTAAAATCAATTTATGCTCCTTGGCTTTTAGAAAAGTTAGAGGTTTACAAGTATCCTCTCTAGCTTGAGACCATTGGTTAAGTTAAATAATTTTGCACCAGTTGATTCATGCGTTCAGTGCGGTGGTAGACAACGTTTTTATTAAACTTGAAGTGCATAAATTAATTTTAATACGTGAGGAAAACTTAATTCATTTTATCTTCTTACTTTATTCTCCTGTATGAACAAATTTTTGAAAGCTTCCTTTTGTATAATTCCCAACACAAACCCCCGGTCCACCATTGGAAACAAAAAAATTATTCACATAGTAACATACAGAAATATAGCATCCAAGGAATATTTCACTCAGTACTAAAAAATGGCAGTAAGATAATAGAACTGCGTACATCAGCAACAAATGGAGCACAACAACCATGTTTGGAGGAAACAATAATAACGGGAGACAGTGAGAGATAGACACGTACACATGAATCTACACACAAGATTTTGGGACAAAACGGAGTAACTAGTGTGTTTGTAAGAAACAAAAACACACACACACATATGCATAAACTAACCCTACGTACATTACATGTCAGGATAAGAGCTGAAGAACTAAGAAACAGTCAAATGATAAAACGATAATGACTATGGTTCAAAGACAGGTGTGAATAATGCTTCTAAACAAACTTTCTTATTGTATTTAAGTGCCCTAATTGTGCAGTGGGAACAGACAATAATGTTCCTTTCACGTTTACAGTCCGTTCCTGTATGTAGGTGCGTGTGCTACTTTAGTTTAGAGTGCACATACATGCATTAAGGCTTAGATACTTTTACATCTAGTTTCTCTATACTTAGTGGATGGTTTGGTTTTTTTTAATTTTTTAATCAAATCACTAAAAATTGTTTGGGATCAAAAACTAAATCATATACTTCTATATATAAAACCGGTTTGGATTTTATTGAACTGGTTTTGAACCTTAAATTGATTTTAAAACTAGTTTTAAAAGTGATTTTATGTGAAGTTTTATTATGTGAGATTAGAGCACATTAGGATTTGTCTAGGACTCTTAGTAAATGTCTCTATTCTCAATTAGATTTTTTCATTCATAAAATTTGAACCCAAGAAGTAATTTAAGTTATTACTAAAAGTAGTTTTAAAATAACATTTTGGTTAGGAAGAGAAAAAAAAAGGTATAAGATATGATAGGTGAAAGAGATTTTTTTTCTCTTCCACTTGGGTACAAACAGAAAAATGTCAAGGAATTACTTTTGAATGCCTTATTGAATTAGCATAGCTTCTGCTCTTTTTATATCTGGATCCGGTGAATTCCCGAGGGAAGTTAAGAAAAAAACGTAGAAGCCAAGACTTCATTTGTTTACTATAAATAAGGCTATTAAAAAAATGGTGAAAATAAAGGCTATTCAAATGATACCTTAAAAAAAGGCAATTCAATCACAATTGAAATGACTAAATTTGCCGGCATCAAATCATTTGGACTAGAGTAATAACGGCACAAATTTAAATTACAGGTAAAGAAGGTTTTTCCCGTAAAGGTGACAACTAGATAACGCTGGGTCAGTAAAAAAAGTGGAACCGAGATTAGTGGACAACGATAATACAAGTAAATTATTCTAAAAAGAAACAGATCGAGCAAAATATCTTGGTACTTTTTTGGGGACCATGGCTTCGTACTTTAAACTTTAAAGTTACTATTTGTTTACTTGTTTCGCCACATTAAAATGATTAGGCCATTTACATTCAAAGAACTGGACCGCGTTAATGATGTTATATTGATCTTTAGCAATCTGGGAACTTGGGAAAGTATCAATTATGAGACGAATCACACGGACACCCCATGATGATTTTGCAATGATGCGTCTAAAAAAGAGAGGTGACAAACATGAGAGGATCTTTTATTGTATCTACATATTTAGAGTTTCATTTCTATATATTATATTAATGTAAAGATTTGTATATTGTCAATTAATTAAAAATATGATTTTTAATAATATAAAAGTTAATAATCTTATTATATATAATCAAATGACAAAGTAAAAAAAAAAATACATCGTTAGTACATTTAATTAAATTCATATTTTTTGCAACTCTAGGCATGAATTTAAAAAACTAGCATTATTTTAAAGGATATGTAAATAATCAAATATCAAATCCCACATATTAGAAAATATCATAAACAGTTTATCAAAAAATAAAATATAATAAATATGGTTGTATTTCTAGGAGGATTGCAAAACAAATTCCCTTGTTATTACAATTACAATGTATTCATTAGCGCGCACTATAGTATGCAACTTATTACTTATGTGAAATACACGGTAACTATAAGAACCACAAATGACACCATTTCCTTTCAAGTCACACTGAATGGAAAGAAAATAAGGTGTAACATTCTAATATGGTTAGTGACATTACATAAAACCAAAGAAACTTTTGAAGAACAAAATAATTACAGTTTATCAATCAAAACTTCTTCCCTGGGTTCCACTTTATGCTGCATCCAACACTTCATGCAAATAGAGAAACAATGACCTTAAGCACGTGAATGCAACAGAGACCTGAACTTGAAAGATTTGTAAACAATTAAAAGGATAAAAATATGTACAAAGTACCTAGGTTTTTGCTCTGATGGTACAGGTTGGCCACTAAGAACACGATCTATTGCCAAGCTCAAGTCTCTTTATATAGAAAATCAAATGGTTAGTTGGTTACTACTGTCAAGAAATTAAAAATGGTTAATTAATTGTTCAATGCTAATACAATATAAGAAACCAACAACCTTCCAGTGACTGGTACATTGTTACTTGGGCGTGAATCATCAAATTGACCATGATAAACCAGCTCAAACGGCCTTCGACCATCCTGTTACAATCAATTAATTGATAAATATACGATATACACTGACATTTGAGGGCTTACTTTAACCCCAAATCAAAGTCATGCTGATCAATGTGCAATACAATCAACAATACTGGACATTGGCTTAATTTTACCTTTTTGAAAAGGTAAAATTCTGGAGTACAAACTGCTCCAAAATCTTGTGCAACATCTTGTGACTGCATCAAAATAAATTCCATTAAATATCAGTGTTTTACCAAATTACAGAAAAAGATAACATCAGCTCTTCTAAGTTGGTTGCTTTCAATTAACTCCAGGAGCCAAAAAGTCATCCACAGCAAAGATTCAGTTCAATTTGAGTAATTGCTATCGGAAAAGAGCTTCCAGTTTTAGGATAAAAATGTTAATTGTGATATTCACATCACAAAAATAAGCACATTAGTTTTTCAATTAAATCATTCAACAAAAACAATACTTTGTTCAGTTGGTTTCCACCTAAAGAGTCAAAACCTACACCTCCCCACCCTCCCCCATTTTCATTCAAGATATGACACCTCTATATGGACACATGTTTTAATAAGGAGAAACAATTCATATTGACCTCCTTTTCCCATGATTCTTATGAATTTTCACTTTTGATGATAGAGTTTGGAAAACTCTGTTTAACATGATTTTCTGTAGTACACTATAGTAGTTTCATACTCTCATCATACCAGTATCATTTATCAACATGAAATTCACCCCTACGTTACATGCAAAAAAAATCTAACTGTAGGCTAAAGGAGTCCAACCTAGATAATGTCACTGAAGAATGAAAAAGTATGACCATGAAAAGGATGATTTTCATCACTGATCAGATAATAATATACAATTAGCAGGCATAGCTGCGTAGACATCTGCGCATCTAATAAAGCAAGTGAACAAATAAAACAGATTAAGATTTACTTAAGCATACCTCATCATAGAGGTATGGGAAAGGATAACCAAACAGTTTAGCATCTTCTGCCATGAATTCTGGACCATCCTGTGAGGCACAATTCCAACTTGCACAAATCATTCAATACTTTAAATGCAGCTTTATTCCAGGATATGAAGTTACTAGAACCTGGGGGTGTGTGGCTACGGAATTTGAAGATATGGCAATGACGGCAAGTCCTTTCTGTAGAAAAAGGAAAGAATATTCTTATAACGGATTTTACTTGTGCAAGTCCAACCTGCTACTGAAGAAGGAAAAATATTTCTTCCAGGGTAATTGATTTGACTACCTCCATATAGAACTTCGTAAGCTTTACAATGTCTTTTTTCAGGTGCTTAACAAATGGACAGTGATTGCATATAAACATAACCTGCAAGGCCACAAAAAGAGAGAAACTGAGCAGCTAAAAGTATCACACTGTCACTAAATTAGCAAGTAGAGAAAGGTTTTACTAACACTCATGCTTTATGCATCATAATTCATAAGGAAAAGCCACTATAACAGTTCATAAAACTTAGCCATAAAATGGTTTCCCTTAATTTTTAGTGCCTATACAACTCGGCAACTGGAACTAAAAATCTTACATAAATGAAGACATAAGAATCTCATAATTAAGCAGACAGGTAATTACTTACTAGCTGGTATTCAGACATAAATGAATTATTGCATGAATATAAAACTTGCATGGCTACCACTGTGACAGTTAAATGTACTCTTTTCCAATTGTATATTTAAGGCTTCAAACATAACATAAGAATAACCAGTGAAGTGAGAAAAACAAAGAAAGTTGATAAATAAATAAAAAAAGAGAAAAAAAAAAAAAACACATAAAGAATGAAGAGTAAGTGGCATCCTACCAGTAGAGCTGGATAAGCCTCAAAATCATCCAATGTCCAGGTCTTTCCGGAAAGGGGCTCCGGAAGCTAATTCAATTTCAATACATTAAAAAAAAATTAAAATAAACAATTCAATTATTCCATGTTTCAAAGAAAATATTAACCCAAAAAAAAGTAGGAATGGGGAAGGTAAAAACCTGAAATTGTGGGGTCCTGAAGCCCAAGGTAACACCTTTAGAATCAGTTCTAGCAGCCCGAACAAGAAGCCTTATTGGGTGTGAATTTTTGTTGAGTGGTAAGCGTGGTGGATGAAAACCAAGTTTGGAAACAGAGCATGCTGCAGTTGCAGAAGAACCTAACTGCAGAAAAGGTGACCCAATTGAAGACACTTTGAGGCTCAGTCTCAATGCCATTGCTGTGCTGGGTTACTCACTCCAACTCCAACCTCAATTCTCCATCATCAATATTATCATCCTCTTCTTCAATCACTCTGTTTCTTTTCTGGTCTTCGTTTTTCCACACTTATTGGTTGTGCTGATCCTCCTAGTAACCACTCTTAATGGGCCTATAAGTAACATGCCCACTTATTAAAACCCAAGTACTTCGATCAGAAATTAAGCCATCAGACTCAACAAAAGTATAAAAAAAAACTCTTTTTAGCGTTCTAGCTTCAATTCTGGAGTCGTGCTTCCTACACCAACGCTTTTTTTAATACATTCATTATAATTTTTTCATTTTCAACTTTATTCTCGTATGGATCGACAATCCGTAAGAGTCATATGAATTATCAATCCATATGACTCATACCGATCGATAATCCATAAGAAACTGAGTGGTATATGTATGTATGAAACTTACGAATTACGAGAATGACAAAATCGGTATTATACTGTATATGTTGGATATATTAAAAAATTGACTGATTTAGAAAGTTAATCCCTCAATTCTTTCGGTTATCTCTTTTTTTTTTTTCTGGACCTAAAAATTGAGTTCATATTTGAATAAAAAGTATATTTTGACGTCCATCAAATTATATAAATTATATGTTTTATTTTAATAATTATTAATGCAAATATTATGCTATTTAATTGTAATATTTTTATATTATCATAATATTGATATGAATATTTATCGAGTGTGATGATCACTTTTTTCTGTCAAAACATTAATTGATTATCTTTAATAAAAAAAATTAATTATATTTTCTCATTCATAATAATCAAATATGAGATTATACTTAAGAAATTTCATTTCAATTTTACTTAAATTAAAGACATGTTAATATTTAGTTATAATATGAAAATATATATAATTAAATGATGTATTATTTTTTATTAAATCATAAGAATATTCTTTAGGAGATATCGGATAGGATTGTTATTGATAATAAATTTTTTTATTTGAGTATTTAATGATGTTTATATTGTGTATTTGGATTTAGACTCATTTATTAAGCTTAGATAACCTTGTATCATTTGATTCACGGTGGTGGTATTAATTGATATTATTTTAAAAGTTTATTATGACAATAAGCAAAATAATTTAAAAAATTGAAGCGTATAAGTTACAAATGAAATAGAGGAGCCCATTGCACATGCCACAACAACCGCATTATTTACGGGGAAAGAGCATATAATTAGTCAATTAGATAAGATACGAGATTGGTTTCCTTCAATTTACCAATAAAGGAAGGTGGGACCACAGTTTGGACTTTGGAACTCCATTGAAAATACTAATAAACTTGTAAACTCAATTGGGTTTATATTTTTTGCCGACAACCCATAAATTATCATTTGTTTTTTGGCGGAGAAATAATTGTTTTTTTTTTAAACAAACAATGGAAAAAAAGCTTCATTATTTAGGACTAACCTGATTTAGTTAGATTGATGGAAAACAATGTTGTTTCTAAAAAGCAAACATCATTTTGTCTTTCTTTTTTCTAAAAAATCTTTTTAATTAAAAAAAAATCTTCCATTATATTTTTTTTAGGGATGTTCGTGGATCGATTCGGATCGATTTTGACTAAATTTATGACTCAATCCAATCAAATTTGATCGATTCGGTTCAGTTCGATTTTCAGGAAAAAAATTTGAAACCCAACTCAACCCGTTTATGATCGGTTCGGTTCGGTTCAGTTCGGTTCAAGAAGTTACCCATTTAATTTTTTTTCTTAAAACTACTATTTTATATCATGATTCTTTCAAATATCTAATACAATTAACATAATATTATCAAATGTATGAAAGTAGTAAAATTGTTTCATTTAATACCATCAACATAATATTCTAAAATAGACTTATAATATAAATTAAAACAAAAGATTCTTGAACAAGATTTACTATAATAGTCTGAATCACAACTATTTCTTACAAACTAAGTTTTGCTATAACCAAATTTGTTATAACCAGATTTGCTGAAACAAACAAATGAATAAAATATGATTCATTAATATTATAAACACAATAAACAAAATATGAAGAAAAAAAAGGTGAAACAAATAACAATATACCTGAAAGTAATACATTGAGAAGTTTCAACACTTGCAGTTTCAACACTTGGAGACCCAATATTAGC
Source organism: Glycine tomentella (assembly GCA_007407185.1). Classification (NCBI taxonomy): domain Eukaryota; kingdom Viridiplantae; phylum Streptophyta; class Magnoliopsida; order Fabales; family Fabaceae; genus Glycine; species Glycine tomentella. The sequence continues at coordinate 2,767,536 of PYAF01003243.1, forward strand.
AGTATATAAAGTCAAACCAAACAACTCTAAAGATTTAAACACAACCTCATTAGCACAAAAATTAATTGATATTTTACACAAATATAAAAAATGAAATAAGGGATTACACACCTGATTCAATCTTTTCCGCTTCATTTTTTTCAACTTGGAAGTCATTAACATTTTGCTTAGTAGATCTAAGCCAATTTTGGGCACAAATGAGAGCTTCAACAGTAGTAGGACTCAAGGAACTACAAAATGAATCCAGAATTCTACCCTCTGTACTAAATGCAGACTCAGATGATACAGTAGATACATGAATGATCAATATATCTTTAGTCATACAAGAAATAATATAATATTTGGATGCCTTCAATTTCCACCAATTCAAAATATCAAACTCAGGATGATCATCTTCAACATCATCCTCCAAATACCTATCTAACTCATTTTTTTGCACCTCACCCTATTTTGTTCTTGATTTTCATTCTAAATTCATCATCCCAATCATCATTCTTATCACTTTGTCATCATTATGTTGTGAGACCATGTTTGAAGTCAATGTGCTAGAATTAGCTGAATTGCTACTATAATGAGAAATAAGATGTTCTAGTACATATTGCTGAATCAGTTTTTGAATGAGGTCTTTCAATTTTAGTGTTTAATTGTTTTCACTTTTCAAACTCTTTCTCTCTATAATCTACGTGTGTGTCTCACCACTCACTTTCAACCACTCAATTCCTATCTTAATTTTGATATTCCTTATCTATTTAATTTAAGAGTAATACAACAAATTTTTTTATTAGAAGTGAAGAGTTAAGTTTAATATTATTTATTTTAAAAAATCAAAATTCAAGTATACTATTTATCTATTAAAAATTTGTTGTGCTACACTGTTACTGTCTAAAATTATTCATAATTCTGTCCAAATTCAGTAACAAGTAAAATGTTGTTTCTACCAATTTTTTTGCAAAAGAAACAAATTAATTGGGCCATATGCTAAACTATGGGGAGAAAAAAAATTAATTTTTAATATATATATATATATATTACAGGTTCACAGATCGGGTCAACAAGTCAACAGATCTATAATCTAAATCTGTGACCCAACCCGTACATGATCGGTTTTGATCGGTTCGGTTCAATTTTGACCCAAATACATAAATGACCCAACCCAAACAGTTCAGATCAGTTAGGGTTCACGGATGACCCGTACCCATTGTAACACCCCGGATTATAAGTTGCTAATCTGGACGTTTATGTGTGTGTAATTATCTTACTTGATTACTGATTTATTTATTTTATAAGTGTTGTTTGTTACTGTTCTACCTTGGTGTGCGTGTTTGATGATGGATGTGTTAAGTCAACTTTGATTGGCTGTGGTTGTTGCCCGTACACGCATGGTGGACATGTCCTGTCAGCTGAGTGCTTAAGAGCAGAAGTGTGCAATGGAAATGAATTCGTCTCCCTCTTCTTTGCGCTTTCCTCTTGCTTTTCTCCGTTCTCTCTATAAAACTCACACCCAGAACCCTTTGTCCCTCAACCTTTCTGTACCACCTTGAACTCGCCGACGCTGCCACGAAACCCCGACGTGGAGGAGGAACTCGTGGTTGGAACATAAGCTTAGGACAACACGTCATGAAGCTCGTGAACGAACTCCTGGTTAGGTAAGGGAGTTTATTGTGTTTAATCACAGTCTTAGATAACATGGTTGAGGACTAGGGATTCAAACCTTGGCGATGATTGCATGTCTTTGTATGTGTGTTGTTTTCCAGAAAACATACCTTTGAGTGGATGTATTGGGTTACGCTTTATGTTTGTTGGTTGGTTTTTGTGTTGATGTTAATGATGTTCTAATGTAGTGTTCTTGAAAGGGGGGAGTTGATGTTGTAAGAACTCCCCGTGCTTGTGTGTGAAGTTGGCACTTTGATGTTGAAAGGCTCCCAAGACACCTTGTATAAGTGTTCGTGAAGGTGCTAAGTACCGGGAAGGGGTCGGCGAGTTGTATACATGTGTTACACTTGTTCTTGATGTCGGCTACCGGTATGGGTAGGTCGAGTTAAGCGGGTTATGCAGCATGCAAGGGTGCATGCAGAACGTTAGATGACGTGACCAGGTGGTGAACCTCACAAGGACCACGGTCAGTGCATTGATGAGCCCGTGTTGGGGCGGCCCTCTTTTGGGGCAATGTGTATGTAACATGGAAGGGTATGGAGATCCTAGCCGGGGCGAGAAGTTCATGTGCCGGGCCATACGTTGATGGTGCTCATGAGAGACATACGTGTTTGTAGCCATGTTGGGGCGAGTTTGGGGCAGTGTAAGTAGCATAGGAGGGTATGGAGATCCTAGACGGGGCGAGAAGTTCCTGTGTCGGGCCATACGTTGATGGTGCCCATGAGAGACATACTTCATTTTGCATGGCGGAAATAGGATGATTGACCGTGATAGTACGAGAAGTACTGCGGGCCACGTCTGTAGGGAGATCCTTATGACACCCGTTTGGCTGATCTCCACGAGGGGGTGAGTCCCGTGCATGACAAAGTGACCCTAACGTCAACTACAACTATCATTTGGACCATGGATTTGGCCTATTTTTGGGATGGTACCACATTGCATGATTGAGAGTTAAGACAGGAACATGCATCATGCTAGGCAGTTTTATTTAAGTCGATTTGTGGAATGTTCTTGAATGCCTGTTCATGATTGATTGCGTGTTAAAATATCTTAGCTTGGTGGTGATGTTGTAACGCTTGATTGTATTCCTTAACTAATGTTATCTTTTGCTTGTTTTATATAATGAACTCACCCTTGCTTTGTTGTATCAGGTGGTTTGGTACCTGTGATAATCACAAACCGTGTTCATGTGAGCAGATGGACAACAATAGGTGACCGGGAAGATGACTGCTTCTTAGGTTGGAGCCGCCGAGTAGCCGAGATGTTGATGGACTAGATCCCAGATAGGAGTTGTATTTTGCTAGATGTAACCCTTATTTTTGATAGGCAATACTCGTGTTTTGCTAGTCACACCCCGACGTTTAATTCCTTACTTCATTTATAAAACATTTGATATATTTTGAACATAGCCTTTTGTGTCTGTAATTAAATTATAATTGGTATATATACATATTTGAAATGCCTCATGCGTACCTTCGACTACATACATTTCTTGTATTGATGGTCATCATGTGCTCACGAAAGATTTACTACAGTTTTCATTGAGAACAGAAAAAAATGTGTTCTTTTTAACAAAAGTTATGTTAATGTTATGGTTAAGAGTAGAGATACAGTAGCAACGTGGCGGGTCGTTACACACATGAACACCCCTAATTTTCTCTCCAATTATTTCTCTTTACTATCTTTTATTTTTTAAAATAAAAATTCATATTTTATCATCATTATTGTCTCCTCCTCCACATTAATATCTTTTATTCCACCAATATTATCATTTGTCACTATTATCGTTATCATTCCACTAGCTTAAAAAAAATATATTTCTCATTTTTTTCTCCCCTAATTATCTCTTTACTTTTTTTATAAGAAAAATTATATCTTTTGTTGTTATTATTGATATCATCTTTTATCACCATTGTTGCCTTTTCCTCCATTACAACTATTGTTGTTGTTTTATCACTTTCGTCACTGTTGTCAAACAATTATATGATGGTGATGATCATGACGAATACAATGGAGGTGATGGAAACAATGATAATGATTGTAATGAAAGCATTAATAGTGATGGTGATAAAGACTATCATGACAACACTAACTATTTTCATACCCTAATTTTGTCCAGGTAAATAAAAAAAATGAAAAAAGTATAACAAAATGAAAGAAAGAAAAAAAATAACAAACAAAAAAAATATACAACAGTTAGTAAAAAAAAAGAGAAAAAAAAAGAGAGAAGAAATAAAAGAGAAAGCCCATTAGGTCGCACAAAAAAAAAACAAAAAAAGCTACAACACCATATAAGGGGGAGGCTAGAGCATTAATGAGGGTGGTGGAGGCACGAATCCCGGAGTGCAACGAAAGACCAATCAGAGAGCGCCCTGTGGCAAGAAAGCCAGAGGAAAAAGAGGGGTCTCAGGTAACCTCCATTCTCCTCATTTTCTCTCTTCCCTCCTTTCCCTTCTCTTTTCTCTTTCCCTTTCTTTTCCTTTTTTTCGTTTTTAGCCACCATCTTCCACCACCACGGCCACCGCCACACATCCCCACGAACCACCACACCACACACGCACCACCATCACCACCGTGCTTGTATTTTTTTTCTTTTCTTTTCTTTTTGCCTTTCGTTTTGGGGTTGTTTCCGACAACCACCGCGGCCACCACCGTGTAACGCCCTCGCCCCCGCCATGGTAGCCACCGCGCCGCCAGCCCCTGAGGTGGTGACCTAAGAAAGTCATAAAACCTCCAATACGGGTTGGCCCGGGTCGCCCTGACCCGGTCCCAACCCTAAAAAAAAAAACAAATTTACTTTTTGCACCCTAGCTTCTCATAAATACACCCCTCTAAAACCAATTACATAGTGTTTTCTGCACCCCAGTTTTTCATACATACACCTTCTAAACCAAACATGTATTATTGTTTGCATACTCCTTTTTATAACTGCACACTCATGAACTTTTGGGCCTAACCCAGTTTCAAATAAAGCATGAAATACTATTTACATCCACTTTTTCATATTTGCACACCCTCTTGCTGTTGGGCCTAACCCACTTTTAAATAAAACATGAAATGCTATTTACACCCACTTTTTTAGAACTGCACACCCTTAGAGTAAGGCCTGACCCACTTGGAAACATCATATGTAATGCTATTCATACCTCCATATTCATAAATGCACCTCTAATCTGTTGGGCCTGACCCATTTTGTAATTAAATAATTTTTGTTGATTGTATCCCTTGTCCTTACTGTATGCACCCTAATTACTAAGTGTACTCCCCACTTCTATTCTATCCCTTTTTATTTTCATTTTAATTTATTTGATTACATAATGTTATGTCAATTATTCATTAGTATTTTTAGTACGCGCTTATGTTTCGTGCACTCCATGCTGGGTCTCCGACTTGCTTGGTAGTGTTTCAATAACACGTGGGTAGATTTGTGAATATCATGCTGGGTCTCCGATTTACTTGATTTCATAGAGTTTACTGCAAATTCAAAATCTTTTCTAAAAAAGCTAAAAATACACAAATAAAAGATCACTCAATTCTCCTTTTTCTCAAGAAAATCTACATATTACTCGAGATTGCTTCAAGGTCAAATGCCTTAAGTAATTCTCCATGCCTTTTCTTCAAACTCAACGTCGTTTCAAGGTTTAATGCCTTAACGGCTCTTTTTTCACGCAATTGAAACAAATATTTCAAAAAAGGATGAAATCAATCCAATGAACAAGCTCTTTTCAAAAAAGAACTACGTAAGTCTAATTTTCTTATTGCACTTGGGGATACGTAGGAGCGAGGGCAAATCCTTTGTTGACCTAAAAAATCAAAAAATAATAGTATAAAATCTTCTCTTTTCTAAAAAATAAAAATTTGATTTCTTTTTCTGAATAAACAAAAATAAAACAAACATAATTCATGTTCTTAAGAAAAATAAATAATAAAAAAGTCACTTTAATTTTTGCGCACTCAACTATAGGCTGTCGTCTTCATGACGGACGCGTGGGGTGCTAACACCTTTTCCGTGAGTAAATGACTCCCGAACTCTTTTTTCTCTAAAATCGTAGACCATGCTTTATCTCTTTTGATTTTTCTGACATTTTCCTTAAATAAACGTTGGTGGCGACTCCCCTCTAGTTTTCCCTTTTTTGGGAATTTTCTTCTTTTTCTTTTTTCATCGTCGTCCCGTCATGACCGGATAGGTTGCGACAACTATCAATCTTATAAAAATAGGTGATGATGGTAAAAACAACAACAATAGTAAAATGTCAAATTAGTTTTTAAAATTAAGACAAAAATAATAAATTTTTTTAAATTAATGAGTGTAATAAAACTCATAATATATGCATGCATGCAAATGTTAACTAAACCCATTTATTAAATACTTTTTAATATAATTTGATATTATTAAATTATTTTTAAATATATCATATTTTAGCTTCTAAAATATTTAATTAAAAAAAACATAGTATTAATACTTAAATTGCTTCAATTAATATTATATACAATAAGTTGTTTATAAGTCGTCTTTAAAATTGATTTTTATTAATTAAAATAATCAAAACATTTTAAAATTAATTTTTTTAATGTACATGTTTTAAATACTTTTATATAATTTTCTTTATCTTTGAAATAAATTTAGGTTGACTAAATTAATTTATTATTTTTATACATGTAATCTCTCATTGACACAGGCAACATGAACAAAAAATAGGGATAACAGAAATGAGAATGTTAAGGTGGATGTGTGGTTATACAAAAATGTATAAGATAAGAAATGACAATATTTGATGAAAGATAGTAGTAGTACGATGAATGAAAAGATGAGGGAACATATATTAACGTGATTTAGGCATATAATGAGACGGGCCTTAGATGTTCCCTAAAAACAAAAGTTTGTTACCAAAAGTTTAACATAAAGAGAGAGGTAGAAGGAAACTTACCTGAATGGAGAAAAACTATAAATTTGGGGGAGAGTTAAACCTGTTGTTGTTTCTATGTTTTAAATGATCATTCTTTAGTTATTTTTCTCTTCATCTTCCTTCTCCTTCTTTCCTTTTCTCTCTCAATTTTCTCGTATCTATTATTTGGTTCATTAACACCAATTAATATAGGTTAAAGATATTATTAATATTGATGTTGATGTAATCTCTCATTGAGTGAGATAATTAGTTTTAAACAGATTTATTTTTTCGAATATTTTATCAAACAACTTTTAAATTGCAAGTTATTAATTTCAAAATTATTGGATCAAATCTCAAATTAATTTCAAAATAGTTCGAGTGATTATCAATTACTTGTAGTTCTAATAATATGTGGAAAGTAAACATTCTCAAATAGTTATTTTGATGATATCGGATTTGTATTAATGATATTTTGTAATTTAAAATTCAAACTGAAACTAGTGTCATCTTCGGGTGGACAGTACTGAGGTTAATTAAATAAATTAGTAAAATATAATTAGGTTAAATTAGTTTTTCTTTTTAATTTATTATTTAGATTTAATTTGGTTCTCTAATTTTTATTTAATTTAGTCTTTTAATTTTTAATATCAATTCAATTTGATTTTTTTAATTTATTTTGAATTTAATTTAGTCTTTTAATTTTAAAATCGATTCATTTTTTTTGGGAGATGTGAATTTTGTGATGGTTTTGAAAAATGTGATTTTTTTTTATAAAATTGAATCATCAAATAATCAAATTGAGCTTAAAA
>PYAF01003243.1:2774986-2794000 GCA_007407185.1 Glycine tomentella
AAATGTGATTTTTTTTTATAAAATTGAATCATCAAATAATCAAATTGAGCTTAAAAAAATTAAAAGATTAAATTAAATCTAAAAATAAATTAAAAGAATAAAAAAACTAATTTAACGATATAATTAAGCAGCTTCCAAAAGAATCTAACACGTTCCATATCGATATCTACATAATATATATATATATATATATATATATATATATATAATATATATATGGACTTCATAATACATATATATATATATATATATATATATATATATATATATATATATAAGCAGATTCCAAAAGAATCTAACTCGTTCACACTTCCATATCCATATCTACATAATGTATGTATTATGAAGTCCATATCCATATATTATACATATATAGAATTGTATTTTCTATTGTAGATGAATAGCCCGTACGTAATTGTTAATATCAAAATTTCAGCAAGTTATGTTCTTTCTAACGTTTTACGTCATGGATGACGGACGGCTTTAATAAAAAGGCGCACAAGAAATATAATTCTGTTCTTTAAGCACATTAACATATTTCCATTTTAACTTAAGTTTAGGTTATAATTAAGTTTGTAAAAGTATTTTAAGTTTTGTTTTTTCCAAATTTAGTTTTTAGAATAATTTTATTTTGAAATGTAATCTTGGGATGTAATCAAGTATATGTTTGTTTAGCATGATTTAATAGTACATATTTTGGAAAATAAACATGCTCTAAATATGACTTTCAAACATATTTTTGAAATACTCTTATCCAAAATCTAAACATACCTTTACTCTTACTCTTTGAATGCTATCATTGGGTCGGTTTGACATAAGACACCCACAATTTCAAAACCTATCCAATTACCATACTTTCATTTGATTTTTAAAAAATAATAAATAGATTTATAGTGTCATTTTTTATACCCATATTTAGTTATAGATTATTATATATAATGATAAAATTAATAATTATTATCTTAATTATTTTAAAAATCATACATAAGTTATTTATAAGTGGTTGATAATATAAAAACATTATATTGTTAATAGTAGATAAAAATTAAACTCTTTTGAAAAGAGAAAAATATAGTTATACACCCCATACATTTGATTTTGTGTATTGATTTTAAACTTTTAATTTGTCCTGACTGTTTTTAAATAAATTAATTTAAAATATATCGATAGTGTACATATTTTTTGAAATAATTACTTCAACAATTATATCTAAACTATAAATTGATTTTTAGTTATTTAACATTGTAAAAGCTTTTGTGTGTTTTTCTAATATATATATATATATATATATAAACGCCGGAGGTTGCCAAACTTTGCTTAAATTCTTTCCATTTGTTTCTTTTGTTTTCTTTTTATTTAAGTAAAATAAAACTATATTTGTTGTTCAATTGAACAATATCTTCCAATGATGCTCGAAGATAAATCTGTAGTATGTAGACTTTAGTATTTCATAATTGAATGCTGAAGTAAGTGTTAAATTTTGAATGAAGAACCGTCGTCGTATGTGTCTCGTCTGTAGTAGTGAATGAAGAACCATATCCACTAACGAACAAATTAATAGCTCAACCAAACCATTTCAAATGCAGCTGCTAAAGTTTTATTTTTTATTTTTTATTTTTATGGAAGATAGTTTATTAGTTTTGTACTTTTATTAGAAATATTATTTAGAAAATTTGAACTCATAATTTATTCTTTATTTATTTTTTGTTCACTTCTTTTTATTAGGTCAATCTTATATCTCCTTGCATAAATGATTATTAATGCCAATTTTGCATAAAATTTAGGCTAAAATATAATTTTCTTCCTCTTATTTTTTAAAATTTATGATTTTAGTTATCGTATTTTTTAATTGAAACATTTTATTTGTAATTTTTTTAAAGTTTGCAGTTTTAATTTTCTATTTTTTATTTGAGACATTTCATTTTTCACTTTTAAAAAATTTACAATTTTAATCCTTGTGAATAATTTCAAACGTTGACGTGTCTATTTATTATCTACATGATAAATATATTTTTAATTATTTAATTACTAATAAGTTTAATTTATTAAAAAATTAAAATACATAATTAAGCTTAAAATTATAAAAGAAGACTAAAATCATATATTTTTTAAAAAGTAGGAGATGAAATATCTAAAATAAAAAATAAGAAAAATTAAAATTACATATTTTTAAAAAACGAGAAATAAAATATCTTAATTAAAAAATAAAAAAATAAAAAAATGGAATTATATTTTAGCCTAAAATTTATTTGGTACCCGTCTTATTAAGATTTGTGAGTGAACCAACTGTAAGAAAACTCAGTCCCAAGGACAGGGAAGTATAATGAAAGGTTTGTCGTGTGGTTGCTGGACAAGTTACAAAACAGAATAATAACTTCCAACAGAAAAAAAAATGATTGCTAACCTAAATGGATTTTGGCGCCGACGATTGTAAAATATAGATCGCTTGGATGGGATCTACATTTTTAGACCTGCTAATAGTGTGAAATCAACCAACACATTGTTGGTATGAATGAAATTGAGCTTAAATTTTTTAAATAAGTTTTAGAATTAATTTTTTTAGATTAAATAAATGTAATTAGAAGAAAAAAATTATTAAAAAATGACTAATAAAACAAAAAATATTTATTGACAAAAATAATAAATACTATTTTACATTTATGACATAATAATAGTACAGAAAATAAAAAATAGTACAAAAGCTTTGTACTATTTTGTCACGAAAGGATGGCTCACCAATTAGATGTTAGCATGATGCACGACCATATATGGTTATTTTGGTAGTTTAAGAACAACTTATTTTGGGACTTTTCTTTTCCATAAAAGAAATTGAACTACACACAAACGATAGGGTATCAACGTTTGGGTATCATTATATTCTTAAAATATACTTTCAACATGATTGAGTGTTTTTCTTTTAACCAAATATTACACTAATTTGAGAAGTTGTTACTTTTTTGTGAGCATGTGATTGTTTTCTGTTATTCAAATAGATTCATCTTTTTCAGGAAATTTGTTGACATTTATTGGTGGATTTGCTTTCTTCCAATTAGGTTTTTTCTGTATGTAAGAATCAATATTTGAACCTCAGTAATTGTTAAAGGGACTCAAGTTTATTACTACTTAGATCAATCTTTCGACTGGTTGAAAAGTTACAATTGAATAGCATCCAAAAAAAAATCTCATCACTTGTTCACATAATAAAAGGACCTAATTTATTTTCACTCAAACAAACTTGTCTTGTCCTTGTAAATGAACTATATTTTTTCTGTTCATCAATCATCATATCCCACGGGCCTAAGGAGGAGTACATTCTCCCCCAATTGTGAAAGCATATCCTACTATTATCAGTTCTGAGGCTAGGCTCAATATTTAACACTAAAATGTATAAATTTTAAGTAGCAGTAACAACCAGTGTTAATGCCAGCTCCAGATAAACGGCTAGAATCTTTGGCCTTGTCAATTTCAGCCATGGGACCTATATAAATTTGATTTATTCGGATAATGTTTTATTAACATAAGGGGAGGGATTGATGATAAGTACAAGGTCAAATAAAAAGTCACCATCAATGACTTAAAGGGGAAACTGATAGCACAAGAATATTATTAACAAATCAATAGAAAGGAAAAAAAAAAAAAAAGAGTTGAAGCCAAACTAGCTGTTTTACCAGATGTGAAGAACAATTAAATAATTGGCACGGTGGGCAAAGCAAGATTCACTCCTTGGTTGAACCACTTGATCAAAATTTTGAAAATTTCTCTTTCTATCTCTCTCTATCTGGGAGCAAGTATAATATATAATTGAAACAATTACTTACAGTTGGAAGTTCAAGGTTTCAAGCTAGCTAGAGGTATCAGGTATTTATATGAAGCCCAATTGGGTGGTATTGGAAGCTATATACGTAACATAACATATATGTTTGTATATAAGAGAAGTGGAAGAGGGAGAGGGAGGGAAGGTAACAATAAGGAAAATGAAGAGAAGCAGAGATATGGAGAAGAGATCAGAGATTAAATCTGCAATTGAAGAGTTGTCCATGCTGGTTATAGTCAAATCTGAAGGAAATCATGAGATTGCACACATCCCCACCAAGCCTTTCCTATCTCTATGTCACTTGGTTCTACAAGTTCTTGGTGGGTATACACACTTTGTTTTTATTTGAAAACATGAATGTGATGTAACACCAAACACATTGTCATTATACTTGATTGATGCTCTCTTGCAGACAAGATAGGACCAACGATGGCCGTTTTGAGACAAGACGTTTCCCAGAATATTAAGGTACATGCAGATTAAATTCTAAACTCTTAAATTGATTCAGTTCACTTGAAGGGAAACTATCTCTGTATGAGGTGTATTGACTGCTAGTTTTTCAGTTGACATATAATTGCACATTGATCGAACAGTCAACTACCAATTATTGGCTTATGCTATTAAGATATATGTCACTGCAGAGGTTGGAAGTGATGCATGAATTGAATCCCTCAATGAATTCAAATTTGGTTGAAATATTGAAATCCGAAGCTAGCAAAGGCAAAGCAAGGAAGAGGTCTAGTTGTAGTAAAGCCTTTCTTTGGCTCACTAGGTAAACATATATTATATTGTGGTTTTCTTTTCCTATTATGTTATTCCCTCATACTTGGGTTTAGGTTGTTTCATCAGTTTCAGCTCTAAAAATTGTTGAGAAAAAAAAAAACAGGCTAACAACTGTTACTCAGATTAAATAACAGCAGAAATAATCTTTCCTTGTATAGTGTATACTTTCCTTATGTGTAAGTTGCTTAATGAATAAAGATGTGCCACTCTGCAGGTCCTTGGACTTCTCCTCAGCATTGTTACAATCACTAGAAAACGATCCTAAAAAGGATATGGAGCAAATAGTTCAAGAATGTTATAATGCAACCTTGTCACCATGGCATGGATGGATTTCGTCAGCCGCTTTCAGAGTAATAACCATTTGTTCCTTTCTTCATTTGTTCAATCAATTTTATGCTTTTGATGGATTTTACAGGCTAACCTATATGTTTCATCTCAGCTTGTCTGGTCCAGGGGAATTTATTTATTAATTTTTTTACCTCATGAAATTCTGTGCTTTATGTAAAACTTGCCTAGTTAAGATTAGTGACCAAAATTGTGCAATTGGTTCTTGCTGAACTAACAGAAATAGTACTGCAGGTGGCTAAAACACTAGTGCCAGATAGTAAAACTTTCATGTATCTCCTCAAGGAAAAAGATGAAAACTGTGAAACCCTAAAGGAGAAAATGCAGATCTTGGTTTCCCTGCTTGTGCCGTTTCTTGAGGATGTTCATTGTATTCTTGTAAGCATAACTTCATGCTTCCTAACATAACATCAATCCGTCATGTTCGTTCAATTTCCTTTCATCTTACTTCATGAATATTTATCTTGCAGAAAGTGTATAACTTGGACAGGATTAAGTCAACCTGAAGATAGAAGAACTAATGTGCAGTTTTGTGTAGTGTATATTTTGGCTTCCTTCCCCCACTGTTTTCATTTAATAGCTTGTATAGTAAAATTTTCGTCAACACAGCTATTTCGTAGTTACAAGTTTGGTTTCGGCTGCTCGATATAGATTTTATACATCAAATTTGTAAATGTTGAATTCCAAGTTTTATTGTCTACTTGAAACATCTAATTTATGGCCATGTTACATCCAAAACATGCAACGTTTTTATTTATCTACAAATGTTAATTTATTAGTTTTGTTAAAAATTATCAATCAGGGAATTCGAATTTGCGACTTCTCCTCCATCCCTTCTCCCTTCACCCTTTCCCAACCACTAGGCCAACCTAATATCTCTCAAGACGTGCAAAGTTAATTAATTCTGAAATGACAAATGTGAAAGTTAAATTTATACACAAGAAAGGGTGAATCGTGATACTTCTAGAAAACCACATTGAGATAAAGTTAGCTTTCAGTTTCATCCACAGGCTTACAATCCCTGCATTAAAATTTCATCTAAATTTGAAGGATGGAGATTTTATGGATCAGACTCATACGTGAGATCAAAGAGATTCATGCTATTTCCACAATGATTTACAATACAGTTCAAAAGAAATCCAGTGCTTGATGGTCATAGTTGAGTGATGTCTATGAGTTAAGTTACATATATGTTTTACTGTTATAGAGCACAATCATTTCTTCTTATACTGGGTAATAGAAACTTAGAAAGGGCTAACATGCTTCAGTGTAGTGCTCACACAAATTTTCAAAGATAAAAAAATGATAGGTCTGCATGTGGTTTTGTTGGGTTTGGCTTCTTCCTCCAATGCTGGCTCAGGCTCATTGAGGGTTTTAAAATTCTAAACCTACTCAATCACTATAAATACCTTAGTTGAGGGTGGAGGCAAGTTAGAGAGAATTCGAGAATTGGTAGATTGAAATTGAGAGCCTCAAGTGACATTCTTGAGAGCATAATTGAGGAAGTCTTGTATTTTGCATTTGAGAGATCTTTAGAAAGAGTTTGAATGAAACACTCTAGGGAGTTTGATTTTCACCATTGTTGGAGAGATTGTGTGAACCACCACCTTAGTATATTTTGATTCTTTGTAACCCATTAATTTTATAGTGGAAGTTTGATTCTGGACTAGTATCTCGTGGGTTTTTACTTTTTCACATAGAGAAGGTTTTCTCATATTAAACAAATTCTTCTCTATTTCTCTCCTCTTACATTTTTTGTTTCGCTTTCGCAAGTGACTTGAGGGTCCTTCTTAACCCAACAGGTTTAACTTATTAACGGAAGTCATGTGATTCCAAATACGTCAGTCTCTTTTTCACTTTCCTAAGATTTGTTGTTACTTCCACATACAGGATATTTCTATTTTATTTAGAAGAAATGCCAACCTTGAAGATACCATTAAACGTTCCTCCAAATAAAGTGGTCCGCACGAACTAATTTTTTTTATTTTTATTTTTATTTTATATTTTTCACAATAATTTCACGAGTGAATACACTCAATTGAATAATCATACATTCATTGCATAAAAAAATCTTATATTTCCAGGTCTGTCCTCACACAAAATTGCATGGTAGTTGAGTGAACTTTACATTAGATGACAAGTACAGCATGATTAAAATTCCATCCATCAAATGATTGATGTTCAATGCACATGTTCAATATGGTACAAAAATCCAATGGACATGTTCAAATATAGATCAAGTCCATCCCCACAATGAGTTTTTGAAGTCACGTGAATTATAAGGAGGATCTTGAAGTGCAATAAGTGCTGCAACTAAGCCAGCATTGCTTGCTATGTTTGGCTCAGTGAACTTTTGATTGGTCCTTTGATCCATGAAATTGTCATTAGTGTCTGGTCCTCCCACCATGGCTCCCAAAAGAACCTGTGGATTTGGATCTTTAGAGTTTAGCCATTTCTTACCATCTTCACAAGGGTAGGGTTGGTTATTCCAAGGGATTGATGCACTTCTGTGATGAACCTGGAGAGGAAACCTGTCACCATAGCCCACCAAATAACTCATTTTCATAGGGTTTTGCCCCAAGATGTAGCTAACCTGAAGAGCACATAACAGAAGGAAGCATAATTAGTTTTTTTTTTTTCTTCCAATTTTTAGGCAACAATGCAAATAGTGATCAGGTGGCTAGGAATTTGCCTGAGAAGTAGCAAAATCGTGAAGCATTTCCACCGAGAATGCATCAGTCTTGCAACTTGCACCAGACATTTTGAGATGATCAAGGTAATCACTGTACAATTTACTGAGAAAAGATGCTGTAGCAGCATACTGGAGTAATGGATCATAATCTGGTTTCAGGATAATCAATCCACCTACCATTATATTTAACATGAATCATATACATAGATAAATGAAGCAAATAATTCAAAACAAGCAAATGGTGTGTGTTACAATTGATCAAACTATACCAGGTGTCCTGCTAAAGTATTTATTGAATAGATAAGAACACATGAGGGCATCGGTAGAGTTTGATGAGAGTTTCAAAGCATCCTCATGTGGGAAGCCAGGATCACGGAAGAATCGAATACCGGTAAGCAAAATCTACAAAGATCAGTTTAAAAAGAAAACTATGCTAAGATTTCTTCTCAAATTCTCCTGAAAATTCAGTTTATGTGTCTATTAAAGTTACCTCCACAGCATTGAGCTTGTTATTCCAATAAAAAACCCCTTTGTCAATACTCGGTTCATCACTCTTGGCTGATAAAAAAATTTCAGTTGCAGTTGCAAGGTAATCAGCGTTTTCGGTAGCAAGAAATAACCAAGTTGCTCCCCAAGCCAACTCATCTTTGTAGCTAGTTGAGTTATAAAGCATTCTTGCTTGTTTTCCACATGCATCAACCGTGGTGTACGTCCCTTGTTCTGTAGGATCTTCACTTGTGATCGCCTCAAAGAGGCTTTCAGCTGCTTGGACAAGTCTCCTTGAGTAATCTTTGTCTTCTTCGAATACCATCGATGATGCAGATAATGCTGCCACAATTTCACCAGCTAAATCTGAAGCAGAGGCATCACAAATTGAAACTGGTCTCTCATATGTCATATCTTCAGGTCGTTGCCAGCAACTCACATCATTTTGCTCATTGTTATTATTACTAATGGTACTTCCAACCTAATGAAATTGAATAAAACAAAATAGGACACTTTCTTTTTATAGCTATTTGTATGTAGTAAAGAATAGGAGTTATGGCACAAAAATGATAATGAATCCTTTCATTAGTCTCATGTCATATTTTAACATGATTTGAAAAATGGTACCAACACTCTCTAATACACTTTTTTGAATACTCTCTAGTCTCTACTATTGATTGAATTTATTTGAAATTACAAAATTTTGCAGGTTCTACTTATTTATATGAGTCTCATTTTGAAATTTCTACTAAATTTTAACCTATAATAAAGAATGTATTGTTAGCACTCTTCTTTGAACATGACTGTCATATTATCATATAAATGAGAAGATCCACTCCCTACAAAAAATTATAACTTGCCTGGGAATACAGTGTAAGGTTTGATCCAGCTGTTGAACTTGGGGGAATGAACACCTTGAGCAGGTAGTCACTACCCCATCTGATGATGTCCCTCACATGATCAAGCTCACCAATATCAGCATATTTACTATGATATTCAATAACTGTCCAACTCAATAAGGTCATAGTATAAGCTGTGGTGAAGGTAAACTTAATGTTGTTGCCAGAATCATAAAATCCACCAGTAAGATCAGTCTTAGCCAAATTCCCATCCTGTAATCCTGAATCTCCTCTAAATTTCACTGGACTGTTCCTTGGATAGTGTCCAGCTGCCAAAAATAAAATTCATTGTTGAACTACACCAAGACAAAAAAAAAAAAAAAAAGGAAATGTGTAGCAGCACAAAGAGAAGTAGTACATTTTTGAGCATCATAAAACGTTAGAGCCTGGTTTATTGCCAGTTTGAGATTGATTGAAGACCCTTGATGCTTGTGCTTCGGAGGTAAAAAGTGTGCCAGCAGAACAGCTGCCAAGATGGCAAAAATTAGTGCTACCAAAACAAAAATAAAAATATGAAAGTGCTTCCTGTCAGTGATAGCAAGATTGAAGTCAACAGATTTTGGATATTGTGAAGGGATAGATTCATAGGCGGTGGAAGAATTAGGAGCAAGTTTAAAGTCTAGTGCTATGGAGTTCCAGCGGCTCGCTGAAGGAAGAAGTCGACCTGACTCTGAAACTGTGTGCACATATCTCACAGGTTCCCTCTCAGACTCAAAAGTAGATGACACTGTTGATGGCATGATTGATGAAGATTGCTATATTTGGATGTGTTAAGGTAGAAAATGAAATGAACAAAATAAATCATGCACTCTCATAGAAGAATTTGGCTTCTAGGTTCTATCTAAACGTGTTTTGCCAATAAGTATATGCAGTTATGCACATACAGCTGGTTGGGAAACAAGGCTGAGAAATTTGGAGAACACGATCTTATTTGTTGGTATATGGTTTATGAATGATACTTTTCTGCAAAATTCTTACATTTCACAACTAATCACATTTATTATACCATTGCTTTTATCTGAGTTTAGCTCCCACCCTTTCCAAATAAAAGGGTTCCAATTGGCTGTAGAAAGTTAGAAAAGAATCTCTGTACAGCGTCCACAACCATAAATGTGTATGGTCTTTGTGTGGAATAGTATATATGTTGCTCTAATGAAATATATGAATTTCAAGAAGTATATTTTTTTATGGTTAACATTGTTTATTTTTTTATTTATTAAAATCGAAAATAATATGGGAGGTTCTACACAACTTTCACATTTAATCAACAAAGTTAGATTCTTCGATTAATGTTGGTTATTTTGATGAAGTATATACATTTATTTTTTTAACAATGATATTCTAATATATATTATTGTGAGACTGATTGTAACTTAAGATTTTCTCAGAAATAATCTTCTCCAAGGGTTGATATAGTAGGCCTATTTTGTTCACGCAAACTAAACTATGCTAGTAGCTTAGCACACTACAGATTATTTGATAAAAACAGTTATTTTAATAATAAAAAATTGATGATAGATATTCATTATGTGTGTGTTTTTGGTAACCGTAACATGGTGGAATTGGTTTGGGTTGATATTCCAAAGCATGGGTTTGTCTTTTCTGTGCCGTCCAAATTCTAGCATTATATGGATTATCCCTAGAGTAAAGCCATACAATTAAAGGATAATATTTACTTATAGCTGCCAAAATTGTAAAAGTGTAATAGTAGTTACGATTAAGCTAAAAAAGTTGAAGCAGAATGAACAATGCCTCGTCCTCGGCAGAAATATGAGACATAAGAACGGGTAGTAGACGAGACAAAATAATTTGAACTTTGGGACGCCTATCTTCTCGACCAGTTCCTTTGTTTGTTACTTTAATGAGAAAATTTTGGTTTGACCGAATTATAGTGGGATTTTTCTTAATATGTAAATAACATGATAAACTTCAAGAACTTAAGAGATTTAATAGATAATTTAGATTTTTTTTATCTTCACTTTAAATATCGAATTATTTCTTCACTCAATTTTTGTATGGGTGTGTTAACTTATAAGTTAGCTGAAACTTATAAGGTATTTGAAAAGATTAAAACTTATAAATTAACTAATTTAATTAAATATATTTAATAAAATTAACTAATAAATGTAAAATGATGATCGGATGATGCAACAGTGGTGTGACAAGTGGTAGCTGGAAAACGCAAAATAACCATGGAGTGTTGGAAGAAAAAAAGGAGAATGAGGAAGATCCAAGTGGGCCATTTATTTAGACTTAGAGTCGCCAACATAAGGCATCAATTATGCTTTAGGTCAAAAAATGACAATGAAGCTTAATTTATGCACGAAATATTTTGAATTAATTTCTAACTTAGCGTTAATTTTGATATGCCGAGTATATGTAGTTGATACTATCTGCAATTAATTTTAACCAATCAAATCAATTAATATCATTAATTACCATGTAGCGTTGACTAGGTGAAGACTATCATAAATATCGCTATTAAGGGTTAATCAAAAGCGACACTAATTTGAAATTAGAGTTGATTTAAGTCAACGCTAGATAGTTTTATTTAAATATTTATTTTTAAAATTTTGTGTTAGACTTGCATTGGTTCAACTTATGCTAGTAGTGTGAGTGTCAAGGCTGATACCACTTAATGGATGTTTTTTTTTTTTTTTTTTTTTTTTTTTTTTTTTTTTTTTTTTTTTTTTTTTTTTTTTTTTTTTTTTTTTTTTTTTTTTTTTTTTTTTTTTTTTTTTTTTTTTTTTTTTTTTTTTTTTTTTTTAAGGAAACTTAATGGACGTTAAAACACGCGTTGTTTGTAATGTAAACACAAAACTTTACAATCAAGATTCATAAATAAAGGATAGCTTGAAAAATAAATTTATAGAAGCAACATGTCATACATTAAGGGGAGTCGTAGTCTATACCTGTACATCCCTTTGTCTAATAGTAAGATTTTATTTTCTTTACTCACAAGCTGTCATTTAAGTGTATTTTCTAAACCCTCCAGTGAAAAATTCAAAGTGGGAAATACAAAAATCTAGTATGGTAATTACGACTGTTTAATTCGAATTCAACTGTGTGGAACTGTATTTATAGTTTGTTTGAACTGAACTGTCAAATAGTTTGAATGAAATGAATTGAATTGATTCACAAATTATTCTGAATAGTTTGAACTGAACTGTCAAATAGTTTGAATTGAAATGAATGAAATAAAATTGCTCATATTCATTACGACTTTTAATTAATGTCCATTGCGTATAGGTGCAGAGACATCATCCTCCTAAAAAAAATGAGAACAATTTTCTCTGGCAATCTAAGAAATATCCTTGAAAAGTGTGGGTGAGTAGGGGCGATAGGATTCCGCAGTGGGCACCATGCAGTCATAGAGCCTATAGCGCTTTATGTTTATTCTTTTAAATGTCAGCACAATGATTTTCAGTTCGTAACTAAGTTTGTAAGTTCACTGAACTGTTCCTTTTGGCAGTTCAGTTTTTTCTTAAAATATATCAGTTCTTTAAGAGAGTTCAGGGCAGTTCAGTTTATTTTGAATAGCCCTACTGGTAATGCAGAGTAAATTTTTAGAAAATCGGTAGGGCAAACAATAGGACCGCCCTCAATTTATTTTCCTTCTTATATACTTGACCAAAGAAACATTAGACAAAACACTTATTCATACATTCAATTGCTTTAGAGATTAATAATTTATCTGACAATTTTTTTTGTTTAAAAATAATTTTAGTATCTGATGAAAAATCTTCAGGAAGTGATAATCCCCCTAAAAAAATCTCGTGAGGTTTGAGTTTGTGGTCAAATTGGTTAGGTAAAACTTAGAAATACTTGGCATAGCAAGGTTGGTTCCGATTATTTTGGTAAATTAGTGAAAAAGGAAGAGTTGTTGTGGGAGGAAAAAAGTAAACATCACAACATTGACATTTTGTATTTTTGCCATCATTTCAAATATGCTTCAAACTATTCGTTTCCAGATTTGATTGTTAAATCTAAGTTGGCTGCTACAAAGAATTTTCCAGTCTCTCCAAGTCCCACCACCATCTTGCACATCGATTTCATAAAAATAAAATACATTTGAGAGATGTGAGAAGAAGAATGAGAATGATTTTTTTTTTTTTTTTTGAAAGGATGAGAATGAAAAGATTGATAGAGAAGATAAAAAATTTAAATTTCAAATTCTCGTCAATAACTTCAAAATGAACGCAATTGGAGTTACTGATAAATAAAAAATGTAAAAAAATGAACGCAATTGGAGCTTCTTTCGGGTCAATTTAATAAACAAGCATCACAACTCACTTTTTTCTTAACCTACTATGTGGGCGCATATATTATTGGTAGAGTGGGAAAAAAAGCACAATGGGACTTATTTACATATATAATCATCTAAACTACCTTGGCTAATTTAAAAAACAAGCATCACATCTAACCATGGTAGGAATTTCGTTATGATATATTTTTCTCTCGAGACCCTTTAAATTTGCATTTAAACAAAAAAGGAATCTTCGGATATTTGTATCCTTATTTGTCGAGAGTTCTAAGTTTAAGTAGAAGCTGTCAATAGTAATTTTGTGTTTTTCTACCTCAGTTCCGCCACTAGGTGGACTCTAGTAGTTTTTGCATTTCTCTTTGAAATTGATGCAATTTTATATGGATTTTCTTTTTATAAGTACAAATCCATGTGATTCTTTGTCAATTTTCACGTAATATAGTATTAACTTTTTACAAAATAAAAAAAAATATAGTTATATGCCTGATCGGTCAAGAAGACAAAATCTTACACTATATGGCCGTCGTGAACACGTTCTGTTGGATCAAGCGCCCTTTTCTTTAATTTGTGACAATGGAATACATGATGATGGAATATATTTGAGACTTTCAAGAAGATTTTGGAAGGGATTATCAGGAAATATTTTATAATTGACCAAGTTTATTATTATAAGGGGGAAAGGGGGAGTGGGGGTAACATTAATTTGCTTGGATTTGGAGAGTCTGCAGTAAATATTACCTACAGATATAACTGTAAAAACTAAAAGTTAAACAAGCCGTTGATGCAACAACTGCAATTAAACCTTAACTTCAAAGGTTAAACTTTTTGAACTTGTGCTGCTCTAGCCGGTGTTCCTGAGTACAGGACAGCTTGCAACAGCATCTTCAGCACTGCCATCAAACTTGGGACCTTTCAGGAGACCTCCAAGCAATTCGGCAGGATCATAAAAGAACTCCACCTTCACGATTTTTGAATTCTCATTCAACTAAATGTCACCCAAAACAATCAAAACTAAAATACATTAAAATTGCTGAATGAAAAGAGCCTCTTTGAAAATCTTAATAAAAAAAATTCCTTTTCTATGTTCGTCAACATTAACCCAAGTGTAACTGACCTCGAGCTTGGTCCTCTTAAACAAATTTTCAACTTTAAGTCATGTAAATAAAAAAACATAATAATAAAAAAAAAGATTTCAGTAAAGTATTTAAGTAAATCGATAAATCCTTTGTATCAATAATTAATATATATATATATATATATATATATATATATATATATTATTGGTGGAAAGGTATGTTACCGTGAAAATGGCCATGCCATAGACTTCAATTTTGTCTCCAGTGGGGGCGTGGCCTTTGAAGGGACCCTCCATGTAGCCCCAGTGCCTGAACTTGTACACGATCACTGGTGGTCCAGAATACACGTGCAGAATTTCCAAAGCAAACCCACGTGGGAATGTTGTCGTGAAGGCCTTATGGGATGAATCTGCTGTTTCTTCATATGGGTTGTAAGGCCTCAGTTTCTCTGGTATTGAGGTTTGCAGCAGTGGAATATACCCTCCACCAAGCTTCCTTTTCTCTTCCAAACTAATAGGCTTCCTTCCTGTTAATTATCACAAATATGATAGAAATATAAGATGAATTGAATAGTTAAAAAAGTCACAAAGTAAATCTTCTCTATTAACGAAATTAATATTTTTCTATAAAAAAATCATAAACGTGAAACAACTAATACTTAGAACTAATATGTATGAAATTCAAACCATATAAAATGAGGATTGAGTTTGCAATTCTGCTTTCTCAAGACAAAACGCTACCGTTTAGGCTGAAAGTGTATTTCTCTGGGTCCACTGATCTGTTATACTTGAAATCCACCTTGTGGAACATTTCCATCTCCCAATTCTTCACTAAAGTCTGCACCTTTTCTTCAAGTGAACCCGGAGGCCATACCTGTCATGAAAAACATAATCAAATTGTTTGATTAGTGTTTGGCATGAACAACTTTTTCTTTCTTCACTGGATAAAGCATTTATATATACACTCTTAATTAACACAAATAAATTAAGAAGAGGAGACCTTGGTTCTGCCTTCTTCAAATAGTTTGTTGACAACGTCATAATTTGGAGGAGCACCATATCTCCATTTGATGTTCTTCTCACTGTCTTCGCGCATAAAGGAGCGGTATTTGTCCTCCCTAACACTTGATGATGCCATCTTTAGTACCCTACAATGTTTTGTTCATCTCGGTTTGTTTTATTTATAGGAGATAGGTATACTGTGCAAACCTTATATTATAATTATTTTACTTAAATTTTATTTTGATAATTTATTTTTATTAGTGTATGACAATGATTAATCATACCATTTACTAATGAATACCAAACATACCTTAAAGCTTTAGACCACAGTGAAAGAAAGAGATACTGATCGAACCAAAAAATATGGCAACTCCCTAACCGAGATGTGTACGTGGTTTTTTTTTTTTTCTTTTTTTTTTTTAAATGATATCCTTCAATCTTTTTTTCATCATTAAGTATTATTAAATTTGTTGATTACTAATTTTCATTAAAAAATCTGATTGATTATTTTTAGTAAAAAAAAATTCTTTTAATTATATTTTTCTCATACACATTCATAAGATTTAAACTGGAGATATTATTTAAATAAATCAAATTTAGTACTACTCAAATTAATAACTAATTCATTCTTTAATTTTATTTGAATTGAATAGAATTATTATGAAAGTAAAAAAATTTCATTAAAATATTTAACATTTTATTTTGATCTTGTAAAATATTTGAATTTTAGAAATTACATCTTCTATACTTCTATAATAAACGTGCGTTTAATGACGGGTATGAATCACATATTTAATACTTTGAATTTTTCATATTACTATCATTATTTAAATGAAAATTTAATATATTATTTTTGAAATGAAGTCCAAGAGGACTAGGAGTCGTAGTGGAACTCATTAATAGAACAACTATTTTTCTTTAACTGGATCAGTCCACCCATGCTGTGGACAAATGAAAAATCAATTCAATTTTAATAAAAATTAAAAATGTAATGAACCTAATATAGTGTGGTTTACTCAGTAAAAAAATATATAGAATAGTTCACAAATAATTTTTTCTTTTAAGTAAATGATCAAATATTCAATTCTTAGATTCATGTATATATAAAAAAATATTTATTAGAAAATATCAATTCTTTAAATATATCTCTATATTTTTTTAAAAAAATCTTTAAATCTTGATGGGAGTTGTCTAAATTCACGAAAAAAGAAAGAAAATAAAAATATAGAATGCACAAAACACGATATAAGACGGAAAATTTGACGCAAAAATATTATTGGACACTTTTAATAAGATTATATTTATAATTTATAGTAGATTAGATTAGGCAGAAAACCCAGTTGATGAGGCCGATTTTTTTTCTTCAGATAAATGGTTTTGCATGGTCTCAAGAACCTTTATTTAAACAAAAGAATCCATTGGAAGTTGGAAAAACTCCTTTCTTTTTTCAATTTATGTGGGATTCATGATGATTGAATTAATTACATGAAGATTTGGACAGGAGCTTATATATTACATGATGGGAAGGAGAAGGGGGGGGGGGGGGGGGGGGGGGGGGGGGGGGGGGGGGGGGGGGGGGGGGGGGGGGGGGGGGGGGGGGGGGGGGGGGGGGGATTACAGCCTTAATTTGCTTGGATTTGGGTAGCTTGTAGTGAATATCACTACAATTTTATTTATATAGACATAATTGTAAAAACTAAAATTCAAACAAGAAGCTATTATTGGATGCAACAACTGCATTTATTTTTAACTTATGGCCATCCTTTTCCTCAAGGCTAAACCTTGAACTTGTGCTGCTAGCTCTAGCCGGTGTTCCTGAGTATAGGACAGCTTGCAACAGCATCTTCAGCACTACCATCTTCAGGACCTTTCAGGAGACCTCCCAACAGTTCTGCCGGATCATAAAAGAACTCCACCTTCACTATTTTTGAATTCTCATCCAACTGCACGCATGCCATGACCCCAAACAATTAATAAATAAATATATAAAATTGTTGATCGGAAAGAGCTGTAATATAATTATATTGACATCAGCCTAATTAATCAAATGCTTTATATTTGAATATTCATCGACTTTTATCGATAATTAATCTTTATCAAAAAATCTGATTAATCATTTTTAGTGTGATTCTCTCTTTTTAATTATATTTTTTTATCTAAAAAAATTCAAATACATTATTTAAAGGGATCGAGTCGAATACCACGCACACTAATAATTTAATGAGAAACATATAAAAAAGATAAATAACATACCAATGATATTATTTATATGTTTAATTAAATTTTTTAAAGGAAAATATTTACTTGATGTTAATTTGTTTAGCATTATCTAACAATAAAAAAACAAATTGGAAAAATTGAGGGGGGGTAAGGTGCCCCCAGGACATGGCGTAAGGTCCGCCCCTCAACATCACGGGCCGTTTTCTAAATTTTATATTCAATGTATGTATGTTTGATTATCTTTGGATGGAAATTACGTTACCGTGAAAATTGCCATTCCATAGAATTCAATTTTGTCTCCAGTGGGGGCGTGGCCTTTGAAGGGACCCTCCATGTAGCCCCAGTGCCTGAACTTGTACACGATCACTGGTGGTCCAGAATACACGTGCAGAATTTCCAAAGCAAACCCACGTGGGAATGTTGTCGTGAAAGCCTTATGGGATGAATCTGCTGTTTCTTCATCGGGATTGTAAGGCCTCATTTTCTCTGGTATTGAGGTTTGCAGCAATGGTATATACCCTCCACCAAGCTTCATCATCTCTTCTAGAGTAATAAGCTTCCTTCCTGTTAATTAATAATCATAAAACTAATATTCAAGAATTAATTGTATGAAATTCAAACCATAAAAATAAAAATAAAAATTAGTTTGCAATTCTGCTTCTCAAGACAAACACTACCGTTCAGGCTGAAAGTGTATTTCTTTGGGTCTATTGATCTGACATCCTGCAGGTCCACCTTGTGGAACATTTCCATCTCCCAATTCTTCACTAGAGACTGCACCTGCTCTTCAAGTGAACCATGAGGCCAAACCTGTCATAAAATCATAATTTCAATTGTTGGATCAGCTTTTAATTTCTTTCTTGCACTCCACAAGCATTTATACAATGTTGATTGAACAATACAAATTAATTAATTAACACAGAAAGAAATTAAGAGAAAGAGACCTTGGTTCTGCCTTCTTCATATAGCTTGTTGACAACGTCGTAATTTGGAGGGGCACCATATCTCCATTTGGTGTTCTTCTCAGTGTCTTCGCGCAAATAGGACCGGTACTTGTCCTCCCTAACATTTGATGATGCCATCTTACTTTAGTAAGTTCTATGTTTTGCTCATCATGATTTATAGGCGGCTTATTATGGCAAAAATTTAAAAATAATATTATTTAATTATTTAATTAGCAAAAGGGGGCTGTTTGGGCAATATTTGGGCATTTGGGGTTGCCAAACACGCCTTGCCAGGGCGTGTTTGGCCCCCCAAATGCCTATATATTGCCCTTGAAAATGACATTTGCCATTTCGCGCCTTCTCTCTAGAATTAGGTCTGCCTTCTCTCTAGATTTCGGGTGCTGAATTGTCTGAAGCGAAGCCCTGCCGAAATCGTAGCGCTGCCGACAAGTAAGTCCATTTAACTGATTGTGCTTGATATTTACTTTGT
>PYAF01003243.1:2794100-2820091 GCA_007407185.1 Glycine tomentella
ATGCCATTTGCAGGGGCTTATATAGGCAATCAGGGAGCCAAACACGCCCTGCCAGGGCGTGTTTAAACACGCCTAGCTAGGGCGTGTTTAAACACGCCTAGGCAGGGCGTGTTTGGCTGCCCCAAATGCCTAAATTTTCCCCAAACAGCCCCCTTTTGCTAATTAAATAATTAAATAATATTATTTTTAAATTTTTGCCGGCTTATTATACGTGTTAGATAACTCTGCGTTTTTGTTTGTTTTGTTTTTTATTTGTTTGAGATTTTTTTCTTTACATTATATTTTTTTTTTCATTCACATTACTCAAATAATCAAATGTATTATTCGAATTAATAATTTATTTTATAATATAGAGGTTAAATAAAAATAATGTAAATATTTGAAAAATGTAAATATATAATACATAGATAAATGAATATATATATATATATATATATATATAATTTTATTAAAAATAAAGTAAATTACACATAATATCCCTCCATTTTTTCACATTACTTTTTACCCCTGTTAACTAACTAACTAACGTCAATTAAAATATTGAGTAGACAAAATTGTCCTTATATTTTAATTGTAAAATCTAAATTATCCTCTCCCAATTAGTTTTAACGTCAATTAAAATATAGAACAGATGAAATTGTCCTTATATTTTAATTGTAAAATCTAATTATCCTCTGTCAATTAGTTTTAGAATTTAAGATTCACATTTTATTCTTCTTCCTCATTCACAAGTATTGTTCATCTTCCTTTTGTTGGCAAGTTTTTCTTTAGTGTCCATGGGGGTGCGAGTTCCTCTTTCTCTCACGACGTTCACGTTCCATTCGTCTTCACCATTCACGAGTTCTTCATCGTTTTTCTTCTAGTTCACGACAGTTTGTGAGTTCTCTACTGTTCCTTTATTTCTCTTCCTGTTCCACGATTTCTGCTCCCACTAGGGTTATGCTTGTAAGTAACTATTGGACCGTGTATATAGATTACTTTTTAAGAATATTTATTGATTTTTAATTGTTTATTGTTGCCTATTTCTGAATGAGTTTCAATAAGGGACCAGTTTGGAATCACTTATGATATTTAAAATCATTTGTTTATTTATTGTTGATTAAAATAGTGTTGATATTTGGAATCACATGAAACACAATGGATGAACTGAAAATCATTTGTTTATTATTGTTGATTAAAATAGTGTTGATGTTTGGGACCATAGGAACTAAAGAATTGAACTAAAAAATTGAAGAAGAAGAAGAAGAAGGGTGTTAACACTGCGTACCAAGAAGTTGAGTTCAAGTCTAACAAAAAGCTGGATTCACGTAATAAAAAGAAATAAGAGTCTTAAAATATTTTCAGGTTGAGAGGAAGAAGATAGAGTATTTTAAACATAAAATTTCATTAAAAGTCATATGACCAATATGTACCTAATTTCTGTTAAATTATTAAACGGTGTTTAGGACGGAGGGGGTATGAGTGTAATGTGAGCTAAACAATTAAGAAATTTTTTTAGGGTACAAAAAGGAAGGATATCAAGTTAAATTTAAGCAAAACACAAGAGGTGCAGATGTAATTTACTAGGGTACACAATACTATACAAAAATCGAGAATAACTCAAATACAATACTCAATTAATTGAATTAGATTTTTTTTATCTTAAGTATATAAAGTATTTTTTTGTTACAATTATATTAAAGTGAATAACATAATTTCAACAAATCTAAAAAAAATATTGCATTTTTCATCAATTCACTCATATATTATTGTTTATCATTTAATTTATGCTAAAAAAATTATACACACAAATATCTATACAAAATGGTAGGAGTTACATATTTAATTATTCTTATTTTTTTTCTTTTATAATTTTTAGATTATTCACATATTATTGTATAGTGAAACAACTATATTTTTAGATGTTGACTCTCTTTGATTAAAAAAAATAGAACAGAGAGAAATAATAAAACAAGTGAAAAATATTATAAGAATTTATAATTTAAATGAATAAATCATGTAACATTTTGTTTTTTGTCAACATGTTCTATTTTTTTTTTTTTTTGGGTCCAATAAGGAATATAATCACTAGGGTCTAACTTAATTTGTGTGCAGTGTGATCGGAGCAGCCATAGTAGTTATTGGTTTTTATGCTGTTATTTGGGGGGAAAGTTAAGAGAAGGTGTAGGAAAACTGTACACTCTACTGCTCTGAATGATACAATGGTGAGGTCCCTCTTTTACAGAACAAGACACTGGGGGAATAAAATCTTCAGGAACTTATATATACCGTCTGCTTGTAGGTAAATAAATAATAATGAGAATGAATCTTCTCGTGTTGAACTTTATATCATGTGGAAAAAATTTGTATATCTCTATCTCTTTAAATGTACACAAACTTTAACATGGGCTCGCCTATTTAATAATTGAGAAGATAGAGATAGATACAAATTTTTCACATGATATCATCATAGAAAAATTTATTTAACAAAGCTAGATATTGGTCACCGCTGACATGATTTGAAAGAATGTATAATTTATTGCTAACTTGTAGAATATTTTCATTTCACTTAATGTTTACACCCACCATATAGAATGGTCAGAGAATGTATCACAATTTTCTGCTAAGACTGAGTTGAATGCCACACAAATATCAATCTTTGACTTCGTTGGTTTTAATATTTGGATAAATAAAAGTAGCAGAGCAACACGTGATTGAGTTTTGTTTTATACTGCAGAAACGTATAGTTTTATTGAATGTAACTTATGTTTAAGTACACTGAAATAACAAACTAAAAAAGATCACGTTCCATAATTTTAGAAACTGGTACTGAACATGGAAAAAAATAAATGAGAAACTAACTTATACACTAACAGCAAAATGATGTATACTTGACTAATTGACTTATTCAAACTAAAACTACTGCATCCAAAAGGTGTGTTCTCAACACTCTTTCTTTTGAAGGTTGTAAACTCCTATCTTCTTCCGAAATTTGAACCTGCAGAGTCAGAAGGACTCTGTAAACATATCAGCAACTTGATCTTTGGTTTTACAGTAAACAAACTTACATCATGATTTCTTGCACTTGTCGTAGGCAAAATAACTTGTCATTAAAGAGTTTGGTTTTCCCATGAAACACATGATTATATGAGATTGAAATAGCTGCTTGATTATCAACAAAAAATTGTGTTTTTATTTTGCTTTAATCCCAAATCTGCTAGAATATTTCTTAACCACATAGCTTGATTTAACAGCTATTATTGTAGCTATAAACTCGGCTTCTTTTGTTGATTGAGCTACGACCTCTTGCTTATTTGAACACCAAGAGAAGACACTTGAACTCATACTGAAACCAAACACAGAAGTACTCTTCATATCACACATTACCTTCCCATTCACTGTAAGAAAAACTAGATAATTTAAAGTCATGTACCTTGCAATACTTGACTTCCCACAAATCCAAAGTCTCTAGGTAGGACTCCATTTTCACTACCCAAAGGTCATAGTTCTCCCCATCATAGATTAGAAGAGCAAGATTCAACATCCATTTCATAGGTTCCTCATGAAGAAGCTTCGGTACCAATTGTTAGTTTTAATTGTTCGATAAAGAATAGTAGCAGAGCAAGGAAGCAAAGTGACTAATGACTGAGTTTGTTTAGTATTGCAGAAGTGTGTAACTTTATTGAATTAACTTATATTTAAATGCACTGAAATAACAGAATAAAAGTCCCTCTCCATGATTTGAAGAACTACTATTGATAGTGGAAAAATAAAATCAGAAACTTACTTATCCGATATATCCTTACTTTGGCGTCAGCAATCTCTGATTTGGTCCCGGCCTTTACCTTCATACTTGCCATCATCTTCAGGTTCTTCTTACTTCACTGTTTTCTAACTTTTGTCTCTCATGCAGCACATAAGGTTCACAAACTTGAGATAGTACTCTCTTTAACAAATTTTAATTAAGTGCACCATGACTTTTGAAAAATGGAGATTGTCCCATCTCAGCATCAGAATGAACTCTTACTAATGATCGATAATTCCATTTGGATTTGACTCTTCTAAAGTAGCTAAGAGTAAAATAGATCATCTCGGTAAAACACAAGAAAATCATCAGTTGATATTTTATCATATCCATAATTTATTAGGGTAATTGACCCTACAGGATGGAATAATTAGATTGGAAAGCTAGTAGCACTCGGGCCAAATCCATTGGCACATTCGTAACAATCGCTGGGGCCAGGCAGCCATAAATAATCATCCACTTTTTAAATTGTTCCCTCAAAAAACATGTCTCATCCATGCAATTTGACTGAGTATTTGGGGCACTGTTGCTTGCAGCTCATACTTGTTTTCTCTCAATAAACTACATACTTGTGGTAATCAATGCAAATCTAAAACACCTTTTGGCTTATTTCCAACGACAAACATTGCTCATGATATTGATTTTACTTGTTTCTTTCATTTTTCTAGACACAGATAGTCAGAGAATACCCTGCAGAGTTAGTGGTGCTACTAATTCGCATTGCATTAACCTCTATAAATTTTATATTTTTAACACAGTAAATTCTTGACTGTTATTTTGATGTGACTTGAAAATAAGTTACATCCATCTAACTTATGTATTATTATATAATGTTAAATGACTTATATTGTAACATCAGAAAATTCAATTTAATTTTTTCCTTTTTGCAATCAAAGTCCAATTACCATTTTGCAAATCTAATATTTTTATTAAAAGAATTTTTTTATCCTTGATTAATTCTTATTTTTTCTAATTCTAAACCTAATCCTCCCTTCATGTGTTTCAATATTTTCCATCGTCATCAAGCAAAAAGAGCATTTTCTTCATGTTGCATGTACGTCGTGCCTCCTTCCCAATCGAGTAAGAGAATATATCATTAATCTGATTTATAAAATAGTAAGAGAACAAAACTTTATTCTTAAATAATATAAGTTTCAATTTTTATGATTTTCATTTATAATTTAAAGAGACTTATATAAATTATGGAAAAAATAATGTGTGCTAAATTACATTCCTGTCCCCAACAGGTGGGAGGAAGGTTGTCTACAGCATTTTTTTTTTTTTTTTTTTTTTGTGTTTACCACATATCTCTTTCTTTGGAAAGCAATCCTGCTTGAGGCACTGGACACTAAATGAAGCATTTTTTTTTCCTTAGCGATTGTTCTACAGCATCACAGCGATCCAATCCAACGGTCCTGGTTTCTGGCGCAGAGAAAACCTTGCCAGAGGACAAGAGAGGATCCAAACTGAATCATAAGAGTGAGGTAGGAAAAGAGAATGGAAGTTGGCTCTTTTGTTGAATAGTTTATCACTTGGAAGGTTGGGTTGGGTCTCCAGTTTCCACCGTAACCTTAAACACTGCTGAAAAGTTCTATGGGGAAGTTGACTCTTCCGTTTGTGGGAATGATTATGGCAGAGTTTGCTCAGGTTGGGTTAATCATACTGAGCAAACAAGTCATGTCACAAGGAATGACCAATTTCATCTTCATCTTCTATTCCAACTCCATCGCTGCTCTCCTGCTTCTTCCCATTTCTTTACTTATACACAGGTTCTTATCTATCTTGAATACTTATTTATTAGAGAATCGGATCCTCTCCTTATTAATGATTCCGTAATTGGGTTATAATACTTGGCAGATTTGAACGTCCTCCAATCACCTTTTCCACCCTTTGTGGATTCTTCTTACTTGCACTACTCGGGCAAGTTCAAAAATTCTGCCTTTATTCATATGCATAAGATAAAAATAAATAAACTGTTGATTTTGGTGCTTGAAATGTGTTTTCTTTTAGTTTGTTTTCAGTTATTTGGCGCAGGCTTTTGGGTATGCTGGGATTTACTACGGCTCAGCTACACTCAGCACGTCCATGCTCAACCTCGTTCCTGGTTTTACTTTCATATTTGCTGTTCTTTTTAGGTTCATCCCATTTCCTTCTTGCTTATGCCCTGTAGTTTCCTCATTTACCAAGCAGCTAATAATCATAGCTTCCACGTCCCAAATGAGACATTTTTACTTGTCAATGAATTTCCAAACACGTTGCTTGGCATATTAGTACAATGTGAAGATTATATTTCATATGAGATATGACTGTTGAGCGTAGGTGAACTGCATAGAACCATATAGTTTGGATCAAAATATTAATTCCGTAGATATTATGTTTGATTAAAAAGGATTATTTGCATGAAAATGTTGGGAATCTATTAGGATTCAATTGCAAGGTATGGGACTTGAGTCTCACAGTGAAAGTGTGGGATTCTAACTATAATCACTAGCTTTTGTGGTTCAAGGTTTTTATTATAATCTTTGAATTTCATTTCTGGTTTGTATTTTGAGAAATTCTGTTCCTTTTGGATGGATTTGTTCCGGATAACCTGAAACTATCCCAACAAGCACTCTGGCTAGTGACCATCATCATAGTAGTCATGATGAATAAAGAGGAAAATTATGGTCTAACACTTGGGTATACTAGGCGCTATAGATTGACAGTTATGTTTTGTCTTGAAAATGAAAAAATATTTCATTTTGCAATTTGGACATCCAATACCAACATGATAACATTGTGATTCTGTACTTATATAAACATATATTTGAATCGCTGGACGAATTTAGTTGGGTTGATGAATTGGAAAGTCTTTTGTAGTTCTTTCAAAATAAAAGTAACCCCTTTGGATTTTGAAAGCTTTTATGTTGTTTGTACGTGTGTGTTTCATAAAAAATGATCACCAAATATGCACTTTATTTCATTATAGAGCACTGCCAAAAGATAATATAGTTGTTCTCTCCATTAGTTGTTCACTGCGTTAGATCTTTCTAAACTTATGCCACTTTATGGTTTCAGAATGGAAAAATTAGACTGGAGAAAATTTAGTAGCCTTGCTAAATCGTTAGGGACAATAGTATCAATAGCTGGTGCATTTATTGTGACTTTGTACAAGGGCCCTGCACTTTTGATGGGAGTGTCATCCGCAAACTCATCTCAGCAGCCACTTTTATCAGAAGATTCTAATTGGATACTCGCAGGTTTATTTCTTGCGGCTGATTGTGTAATGGCTTCAGCATATATTATTGTACAGGTGAAATTATCATTGTAGTGATAGAGATCTCACAATCTGTGATTTCTACTTGCATGGTGCAAATACTCTATAATTGGTTAATTATAATTGGCTATATTTCAGGCTTCTATTCTTAAGAAATATCCAGCAGAGTTGATTGTTGTATTCTTTTATTGTTTCTTTGTGGCCATTCAATCTGCTGTGACCTGTTTGGTTGTGGAAAGAGACATCAGTGCTTGGAGCTTGGAACCTAAGCTAAGGTTGCTTGCAGTTTTATACTCGGTAATAAAAATGAACATCAAATAAATTATTTTACCACTAAGTAATTCTACCGCATTATCTTTACCTAGAAGTCTGAAACTTCATCTGTAAACGTTTACAGGGAGCCGTAGGCTCTGCATTTCAAGTTGGTATTATTTGTTGGTGTTTGCACCAGACAGGACCGGTTTTTGTTTCCATGTTCAAGCCCTTAGGAATACTCATATCAGTGGTTTTAGGTGTTCTCTTCCTCGGGGATGCATTCTATCTCGGAAGGTGGGTTGTGTAGCTTGTGTCTGATTGTACTATTGAGTTTATTTCATCCAACATGAATTCATTGTTATCTTTCAATGCAGTCTGATAGGTGCTACCGTGATTGTTGTTGGGTTTTATTCTGTATTATGGGGGAAAGCCAAAGATATTGAAGATGCTGGAGTGACAAGCTTGGAGTCAAAGGGCAAACAGGCCCCACTCTTGGAGGAAAACAGCCATGAAGACATACAAGGGCATTAGTTCATTTTAAAAGGATGCTCCAATTTTGTCAGCAAACAGGCAATTTCAATTGTTTCTCAGAATAACGGAGTCTTCTCTGACTCTCAGAAGTACATTATTTCTCTCCGTTTGGGGTGGGGGGTTACTAATGTAGGTCAGTTGTAAGTTGTAACTGTAAGAATTATTTACTGTTTTGTATTCTTATTTATAATGAATGAGGTTTACAAAATAAGAAAATAAAATAATTAGTAATAATGGAAATAATCTCATGCTAAACTACTAGTTAAAACATTTCAAATCATATATTTCACTAACATTGTACCAAAACTTAAAAGAAAAAAAGTGTTGTAATATCCTTCTTCTGTAAAGAAAAAAAAACAGTTCATCTAAATTTGAGCATACTGTTGCATCTCCGAAAATATGAAGCCTAGAAACTACTTTTGACAAAATGAAAATCCTATGGTAGCCAACAAAATGCTATGCCATCTCGTGGAAATGATTGTTCCATAAATTTTCAATGAAGACTAAAAGAAATGAGTATGAACAGTGATAATTACATGAACAATTTAAACACATTTCTCACAACTAGTTTCTGAACGACTAAAAAACTTTTAGTCTTCATAAAAGTTTGTGGAATAAATACAATTATTTCCCATTGTAGAAGCAGAGCTCATTTGTTTATGGTCAAGAAAGGAGGATTGACTTTCATTTCCTCTCAATTGAGCTGCTATGAACATTTCTCTCCTATCCGCATTGGAAGAGTTCTATACAAGAGTTAAGTTGGGACTTGCACAAGTGATGCAGTATGATCAAAGATGCGAATGCACTACTAATGAGCGTTGGGCCTAGTGAAAGAGACTAGTTCTTCATAATATAACTAACTAATGTTAGAATTTTTGATAGGAGAGACACTCACGCTTAGCATCCAATTGTAACTCAAATAGGATTGCTTTCAAAGAAAGATACATGTAAGAAACAAAAAAAATGCATTTTTTTTGTTGCTATTTCTTTTCCTTTCCTTTTGTTACATGGACTACAGGTGCCTTTAAGCAACAAGTAATGTCATTAAGAAGAGGATACATGTAGGAGCCTAGGAGGCACACACAAACACAAAAAGATGTGAATACACTTAACAATGAAGAAAAGTGCATTAAATTGTTATTCACAATGTCCTTCTGGTTCAAGTTTGGTAGAATTAGTTTTGAACCATTAAATGTAACTAAGGAATGTATCATTAATGTAAACTATAAATTTTGACAGGAACGTATGTATTGAAAATGGGAGAATTGATTTTCTAACTTTAAAATAGGCAAGGACATAATCATCTAGTTTCTAAGAGCACTTGTTGACTTTGCTGGTATTCATACACATTGACTTTCATTTTAGATGACAGTTTGATGATGCCATTTCTATCATGCTTGCAATGTAGCTCCCTATCATTTTGACTTTGAATGAATGAAACTCGTTATTATAAGAGAGTAAACTCCTTCAGGTAGATCAGTTGATCTTGGATGTGGAAGAACACGTGCTTGCTTAGGTGTGTAGATAATGATTATTCCAATTATCTACTAGGGTGGTGGTGGTGTGTGGAGACAGTGGCCAAAGTGCCACAGCAAAAAAAACAAATGCCAAAATGCAACAGACCGAAAACAAATTGCCAAACTGCCATGCCACCTATTTCGCTGGTCACATCAGCAAAGTCAGTGGGCTGTGTGGGGGGGGGGGGGGGGGGGGGGGGGGGGGGGGGGGGGGGAGAGGGTGTAGTTAAACCAGAGTTTGAGGTCAAATTATTTTTTCTGTGACGAAATAACAAGTTGTTTTTAGGAGAATGATGAGAAAGGTACCAATGCTTCTAAAGTTGGACATTTTGGTTGAGTGATTTAGTCAATAGTTAATCAGTACTTAATTTTAAGAGTTGTGATATATGGACATCTTACAGTACATACACTTGTTTGATATTTTTTATTTCTCTCTATTCTATCTGTATTCATTACTACTCTTCTTTCTTTTCTATCTCTTTCTCTCTTTGTGGTGTTTATGAGCACATGTGTGTCCATGAATCTTTTTTGTAATTGTAAATATAAAGAAGGAAATATCGAGTATAAGTAAATTATTACAATATGAATTCATTAATTAATTATATTATTTGGATAAAAAACTAAAACATTTTGTTTTGTAAACACGCCAACCATATACATCATTCTCCCGTATTTTTTAACAACGTCAATGTGATCTTTTCTATTTTTCGTTTTTCCACTTCATGCAAAAGAAACTTTCCAATTTCTTGATTTAAAAATTTTAGAGGTCGCTAAAGAATAAGTTCTAACGTACAATGAGGAAGCAAAGAAAAGTCCTTTTTTCCCTTTTAAATGCCAATTACATATTAAACATTATAAGTCCAATCTTGTAACACAAAAAAAGTCCAATCTACTAATTCCCTTTTAAGTGCAATGAGGAAGCAAAGAAAAGTCTTTTTTTCCCTTTTAAATGCCAATTACATATTAAACATTATAAGTCCAATATACTAATTCCATTTAAGTAAATTTATGTAAATGATTTGTTTATCTCAAGGAGAAGCTTATTAGTGCATTCCACTTATTTAACGGCATATAGAGTTATAGACCAATATGTAATGTGCATCATTAGATACTGTAATTTTATCATAATGTCATTTTTTTAATAATAAAAAAAAAACAGTGTCTATCTTTTTTCTTTTTTGGTTCACCT
This sequence comes from Glycine tomentella, assembly GCA_007407185.1. Lineage (NCBI taxonomy): Eukaryota > Viridiplantae > Streptophyta > Magnoliopsida > Fabales > Fabaceae > Glycine > Glycine tomentella. The sequence goes on from PYAF01003243.1 coordinate 2,804,633, forward strand.
TACAGAATGAAATGATATAAGCAGTTATCTATTGTTAGTAGCTATCCAATATTAGGATGCTTCTTTATTTAAATTGTCACTAAGTTGCCCCCGTTAAGCCTATTTTATATATCCTCTGAAAAAAAGCCTATTATATATGTATATATATCATTGACCTCTTTTAAAAAACAAAATCAAAACTTAGTGCTAGCACATTGTGGATATTATTGTATAAAACATTCTTGTGAGGGGCTCCGGTATATGAAACGAAAATTCTGCTATGTTTTTTTTTATTATTATTATTATTTAAAAAATTTAGCCCTCTCCTCTGAGCAACCTTTCAAATTGTGAAGGAGCAACAGTAACTGTGCAATGGGCTCAGTTAGCTAGTTTGCCCCAACACTGTATTGACTCTGTCAGCCTGATTGCTTATTAGGCTTGGACAAAAGGCCCACCAACTTTGAAAGCGCATGAGTATTGACGACAACAAGGTTGAGTTTGATTCATCTCAAATTTGACAAAAGTGTGAAAAATTACATAAAAATATTATACAGAATAACATTTTCTTCAGATTCTAATTGAATCTTTCTTAATTACACGCAATGACGCAAATGGGGAGGTTATATCAATGTCATATTAAATATCCTTTAATTGTAGGGCCACGAAAGATGTCAGCCACTAATGCATTCACAACCATACTAGAAAGCTTTCGCTTATTGGTCCGGAATCTTTCATATATTATATACCTTGGTTAAATAACTCCATAAGATTAAGTATAATGAGCCAAAGAGTGATCAACAATAGTACATGTACAAGTCTTTGTTGACTCTTATTTAGTTTAAATATATGATGTTAAATGAAGACTAAAAAGAAAAGAGGACAAATGAACAGAGAACATGTGCGCAAGATCTACCCAAAAAAGAAATGATTTCTCATTTCATTGATTTAAAACTTCCCGAGACGTCAGCTTTGGTCCCTTGTTTAAGAATTTGGGACACTCGAGTTGCAACTTCACCTCCAAAGTAGCTTCCCCTTTATGTGAAGGGTTACCCTTGCATGGCCCCATCACTCTTCTTCCTCTCTCTTTGCTTCTTATATTAAGAGCAGATACAACTTCTCAATACCAACTCAATACAGAGAGGGTAATTTAGTCAGTTTCTTGGTGCGCGCATGTGCAAGCTCCTATATTTGGGGTGCACATATACATTGCACATACTCAAAGTCCCTCTTTAGTTATCAACATAGTAAGAAAGAAAGTGCTATTTATACCACCACAGTAACATATTATCACTCTCTAAGTGAGAACACAAAGAAGGAAAGTTCAATGGAGGCTAATAAGACTAAGATGTTTGAGGTGCTGCCATTCGTAATCTTGGTGATTATGGAAGGTTGGACTATAGGACTCACGATTTTTGCCAAAACTGCAATAACTAATGGAATGAGCCCACTTGTGTTCATTGTTTATACCAATGCTTTGGCCACTATAATTATGTTCCCTTGTTCCTTTTTAACACACCAAGAGGACAGGTCTCTCTCTTCCTCTTTTCTTTTTTGCTAATGATTCTAGCTATAGCTTACTTTTGCGTGAAGTTTTTTGCATGGAGGATTTGTTTTGGTTCTGATCTTCAATTTTCTCTTTTGCACAGAAAGGAGAGGCCATCTTTTACTTTCTCTTTGTTCATGAGATTCTTGTTCCTCGGTTTTATAGGGTATATATATATATATATATACATACTCTATATATGATATTTGCTCTCCCAACTTAGGACTTTGAATAATTGAATTAAAATTTTATTCATTTTTAATTTTATGTGCTGGAGAGAGTTTGCTCAAAAGTAGTATATATTATTCATATTCATATTTGTGACATTCTTTTACATTTTGATGGATTTTGCAGGATAACGATGACTCAGACCTTTTTATTCCTGGGTCTAAGTTATAGTTCGCCAATACTTGTGTGTGCCATGGGTCACTTGATCCCAACGTTTAACTTTCTTCTCTCTCTCATTTTCAGGTTCCTCAAAACATTCTGTGTTTTTTTTGTTTATATATATCTCTTCATTTTGATCATGATGTCCATTTGCCATGTATTGGGGTGGATCAAAAGATTTGTAAGCGTGGAGGGCGAAAGTATATAAATTTTAATATATATAACTTTATTTGTAAATCATATAATTTTATAAATAAAAATTTAAAATATACACTATATCATTTTAAAGAGTAAAATGATAATTGACATTAAATCGTGTTTAATTAGATAAATTTTCAAGAATGTAACGTATTAAAAATTGGATGTTAACGTTTATTCCAACTCACCCGTTAACAATCATGCATAATAGTTTACCAAAATAATTGATTTCATTTTTTTCTTATCGTGAAAAATTTGAAATAACCAAGTGAGAAAATAGTTTTTATATATACCCAATCACAATTACAGTATCTTTGAATAAACTTTTCCATCATTATCTTTAAAAGAAAAAAATATATTTCATAAGTTAAAATTAATTGATTTATATATTTAGTTTTTCTTAAAGTTAAATAAGAGTTTTTATTTTTTAAATTAGTTTATAGATAAACTAATTTACGTTTATAAATGCTTAATCAAACACTACCCACATATATATATATATATATATATATCATAAATTTATTTTCTTTTACAATAAACCTCTTAAAAATCATTACCACGAATTCAAATTAATTTACAATGTAACTTTTTTATGCTAATAATACATAAAAATTAAACTCTAACAAATATATATCATGAAATAGATCATGATGTAAATAAAAAATTCATATCTTTTAATTTTTTTAAATAATCATGGTAAAGAGAGATATGAAAAGTATGATCTCGACGGTATAATTAAAATTGATGGTTAATATCCTCGGTGTGAATTAATGGGTAAAAATGCATTCCTTTTCAGGAAGACAGAGTTAAATTTGAGAAGCCCTGGTATCCAAGTCCAATTAATTGGTATCTTGGTATCGATAATGGGAGCAGTTGTAGCAGAGTTCTTCAAGGGACCACTTGTAAGACCCTCTTCTCATGACCACCTTAAACACGCTAATAACCAATATCTCGTATTCTCCTCAACACCAGAGTTTTGGGTTCTTGGTGGCGCTTTGCTTGCTGCTTCTTTCTTCTCTCTTTCAATTTTCAACTTTTTCCAGGTACGTAGTTCTTTTTTTTTTTTTTTAAACCCTTTTTCATATTTTTTTTCTATTCTTAAAATCAAGTTTTCCTTTTGAATTATGAATGAATCTTGGTGGTGATTTGAGTTTGTCCTTTATTTTCACCCTGATAGAAAGAAACCGTCGAGCGATATCCGGAACCAATTAAAGTGCTTTCTTATTCTAACTTACTTGGAACGATCCTTAGTGCAATAGTCTCGTGGATAGTAGAGAGGGACATAAATGTTTGGAAGATAAAGCGTAACAAGGATCTCATTCTCATTGTTCTAACAGTAAGTATCAGCATATAATTGAATATCATTTTTTTTTCAACCACACCTTATATTAGGGCATATGGTTCCCTAGTAAGAGAATTCAATTATCTCCACAAGCTTTGGTTCAAAACCGACTATGAAAACAATTTTTTATCTAAAACTTAGTTATATTTAAAAAAATTATCCGTCTCCAAAAGTTTATTTTATTCTGCATGATCAAATATAGGTTTTCTCTCCCAAATTTAAAATATGTTGTCAATCGAATTACAACCATTAAATATATAATTGAATATCATTTTGGTATATATATATATATATAAAGAAAAGATATTCATTTATAGTAGTAACTCTTTTATATATAGTTAAGATTAATTATTATAATCATTAGATCTTAAAAATGAATAATAAAAATAAAGAATAACTCTAAAAAAGTTATTTTTAAAATAAGTAGATCCCTCCTATAATATATATATATATATATATATATATATTTAAATAACGGCAAAAATACATCTGCTGATCAGAAATATGTAACGTTATACTATAGGCACTCGTTGGTGGTGTGATTCGTCCCAATATTCATGTATGGTTCACTCGAATCAAGGGTCCACGTTATGTGCCACTTTTCAAGCCCTTTGGTATTGCTTTTGCCACTACTTTTGCACTTTGCTTCTTTTCTAACAGTCTTCATTATGGAAGGTACGTTGGATTCTCTTTATATTTTAATACGCCTATTGTTCTAACTTCTAAGGTAATATCATGCATGCATAAGAATTTTGATTCACTTGATTTGTCTGTGTATCTCTCCTATGTAATTTGTTTTTATTTGGAAAAAAAATGTGCAGCGTGATAGGAACAACTACACTTGGAATGGGGTATTATACAGTAATGTATGGACAAATCAAAGAAAATGAAGAGACAAGCTGTGACGATAGCTCATCAGATTCTTTGGACAAGAAGATACCTCTTTTGCAAGAAAAGATGGAAGAAGTGTAAATATATTATCATACACGATCAGTTTCTCATCTTCCATCACACGTCTATGATTTTCTCTATCTTCAGCAAGAATAAATAAATTAAACTTCAAAAGATTAATTATATGGTAGAGGATCGGATTCACCTATTTTCCAGAATCTTCCTCCATACCATATCGTTTCAAACTGAGTGTGATATAAGTCTCCAACAACTATATATATAAATCATGAAACATGTAAGTACCATGCAAAACAAAAAGGTACACGGTAGTGGAATTTGAGACCTTTAAATAGCCTTATAGGTTCGTTGTATAAAAAAATTTCTATCTGTATATATAAATATATATAATAATACATGTATCTCGATCGTTACTGTATTGATATATGTAATTCACATATTTATTGTCTAGTGATTCATATTAACGATCACCCTTGTGGTTATAAAAAAAAATAAGATAATTAAAACTATAGATTTTAAATAAGTGAAAGATAAAATAACTCAATAAAAAAATAAAAAATACAAATTTTAAAAAAAATTACAATTTAGTCTTTTTTAAACTTTGATTGCAGCTAAGAATCTGTCTTATTAATAAGTCTAATGTTATTACTTACTACAGAGGTTCATCAGATATCGGCCGTTGATTAATTAATGTATGAAGAAGATTAATGTGGCTAAGCTGAAAGAAAAGGCAAAGTGTAATCTGAGTTGAAAACTGTAGGATTGAACATTGACTAACAATTACGTTTCCCACTTCTTCTCTTCCACGTCAATCTGCGTGCCGGTGGACCTCCACGGAGGGTCCACCAACCTACCACCACCTTCTGGCTGGGTCCCAACTCATATCATATCATTTTTTTTTGGGTGCAAAATCCTCACATCATTTAATTTGGCCATATGATGCTCAACCGTTAATTTGTGCTTGCACGAAATGATGCCCAAGATAATCAAAATAAGAAGAAAAAAAATACAGTTTATGAAATATTGAAATTCCATATTTATCTTAGCTTCTTGTCCATGCCTCCTGAATCCAGATTTAACTCCCTACTTATAAGTGCTTGATTGTTTAACGAATGACATTGAATTCGCATTTTTTTAATGTACAAGAGAATGGTTGGAAGTTGGAACTGAGTTTTTATTTTTCCCAAAGTAAATATAAAATGAAAAATCGCAGTATGATCCAATAGTTAAGGAAGTTGGAAATGCGATTTTATAATGAGTACTCAGTCTGTAACTGAGAATGGTTTTCCCTTTTCTTCTTTACTTTCAAAGGCTATAGTTCACACTTCAAATTGATCTCTCTCTCTCTGTCTTTCTCACTATTTAGACAAGTGAAATTCATAATAAACTTTTATTTTAAACCTTTTCCATTTAGAATGGAAGCCTACACCAAGACAATATAAACTCCATAAATGAATTTGACAAATAAATAATATATACTATGTTATCTATTTGTCTCCTCAGGAGTGTTAATAGCACGTTTGATCTCTAACACATTTTTCTTTATTATTAATTAAAATTTATTAAAAATTACAAAATTATTAGAGAGTCATTAAACAATATGTAGGATCCACAATTTTTTTTTATAATTTTTAATAAATTTTAACCAATAAAATAAAATGTATATATTACTAGCATTTCTCTTGTTTTCTTAGGACAATGATTAATGAATTATTGTAAAAAAAATATTTATTATTAAAATCATAAGAGAATGCAAAAAAAGACATCTAAAATACAATTTTGTATATCCTTATAATTTTTTTTCTCATTTTAACTCTTTAATCAATGATTTAAAATCACTTATTAGCATTTGTCAATTGTTAATTACGAAACTAATTACGTATTTTTTTAGAGAAAAAAAATACAAATATGAAAACGACGAACCAGGTTGAGTTTGAGTCATTTTAATGTAGACCGGAAAGATTCACAAAAAAATACTCCACAGAATAACATTTATTCTTCAGATTCTAATTGAATCTTTCTTAATTACACGGCAATGACGCAAATGGGGGCAGGTTACATCATTGTCACATTAAATATCATCTAATGGTAGGGCCATAAAAGATGTGTGCCACTAATGCATTCGCTACCATACTAGAAAGCTTTCGCTGATTGGTCCGGAACTATTCATAAATTATACCATGGTTAAATAACTCCATAAGATTAAGTATAATAAGCCAAGGAGTGATAAACAATAGTACATATACAAGTGTTTTATCACTCTTGGTTTAAACAAAGGATTCCAAATTAAGACCAAAAAGAAAAGAGGACAAATGAACAGAGAACATGTGCACAAGATCTACCTAAAAGAAAAATAACCTCAATGATTTAAAACTCCCTCATACGTCATCTTTTGGTCCCTTGTTTAAGAATTTGGGACACTCGAGTTGCTACTTCACCTCCAAAGTAGCTTCCCCTTTTTGTGAAAGGTTACACTTGCATCGCCTCATCTCATCTTCATCCACCTTTGCTTCTTATATTATAAGAGCACATACACACAAGTGTTATCAATTCAAGCTCAATAAAGAGAGGGTAAGTGGGTTTCTTGGTGCTAGTGCAAGCTCCAACTAGGGGCGCACACACACAAAGATCATATACCACATACTCATAGTCCCTCTCTAATAAATATAGATATAAGGAAGAAAGTGGTATTTATATCATCATTAACATATATATTAGAACTCTCTAAGTGAGAGCAAAAGAAGGAAATTAAATTCAATGGAGGCTAAGACTAAGATGTCTGAAGTGCTACCATTCATAGTGATGGTGATTATGGAAGGTTGGACCATAGGACTCACGATTTTTGCAAAAACTGCAATAACTAATGGAATGAGTCCATTTGTGTTCATTGTTTATACCAATGCTCTGGCCACTATAATACTGTTCCCTTGTTCCTTTTTATCACACCAAGAGGACAGGTCTCTGTCTTCCTCTTGTGCTTCTCCTTATGATTCTAGCTAGCTAGCTTTCTTGCGTGAAGTTTTTTGCATGGTGGATTTGTTTTGGTTCTGATCTTCAATTTTCTCTTTTTTGCACAGAAAGGAGAGGCCATCTTTTACTTTCTCTTTGTTCATGCGGTTCTTGTTCCTCGGCTTTATAGGGTATACATATTGGATAATTGGAATAATTGTTGTTTATGACCTTCAAATAGAATCTTCATAGTTGAAGATTGTATTTGCTTGCTTCTTGTTATCAAGTGCTGAGAATTGTTAGCTCAACAGTAGTATTCATATTTGTTGCATTCTTTTACATTTTGATGGATTTTGCAGGATAACGATGACTCAGGCCTTTTTATTCCTGGGTCTAAGCTATAGTTCACCAATACTTGTGTGTGCCATGAGCCACTTGATCCCAACGTTTAATTTTCTGCTCTCGTTCATTCTCAGGTTCCTCATCATCAAAACTCAGTGATTTGCTTGATTATATTATCTCTTCATTTTTACCAAGAAGTTCATTTGCCATGTATTGGATGGATCTAAAAATATTTGCAAGATTGGAGTGCAAAATAAATAAATTTTGACATATATAATTGTATCAGTACATTTTTATATTAAAAATATTTGAAAGTCTACATATGTGTGTATATTAGTACATTTTTATGGGTAAAAGAATATTAAAATCTACCATATGTAAAAAAATTGAAGTCTACTTGCGTGTAAAATATATTTTCTAATATTTAAGATGTTGTTTAGATTTGAAATTTAAAAAATCTAAACATAAACGCTAAATAATATCCTTGAGATTGAAAATTTGAAGTATTTTTTCACTAGTTTAAGAAATCAATTTAATTTATAGTGTTTATTTCAGGAAGACAGAGTTGAATCTGAGAAGCCCTGGTATCCAAGTCCAATTGATTGGAATCTTGGTATCAATAATGGGAGCAGTGTTAGCTGAATTCTTCAAGGGACCACTTGTAAGACCCTCTTCTCACCACCTTAGACACACTAATAAGCAATATCTCGTATTCTCCTCAACACCAGAGTTTTGGGTTCTTGGTGGCGCTTTGCTTGCTGCAGCTTCCTTCTCAGTTTCAATTTCCAACTTTATTCAGGTATACTCCTTTTCTTTTTCTATTTTACAAAAAATCTAGTTTTCCTTTTGAATCTTTGTGATGATTCAAATTTGTTCTTTTCTTTTGACCCTGCTAGAAAGAAACTCTCAAGCAATATCCAGAACCAATGAAGCTGCTCTCTTATTCTAGCTTACTTGGGACTATCCTTAGTGCAATAGTCTCGGGGATAGTGGAGAGGGACATAAATGCTTGGAAGATAAAGCGTAACAAGGATCTCATTCTCATTGTTCTAACTGTGAGTATCAACATATAGTTCAATATCATTTTGATTTATATAATTAAATAACGAAATCATAGGTGATGCACAATCATCATCCAATTACAAAGTATCATGTATGATAAATTTATTGATTTTTACAATAATTACTTCAAAAGTTATAACAATAGTGATTTCTAATTAATTGTCTGGGTAAAACCCGTTTATGACCGTTAAACTCATACATAAAGACATTACAATAAAAATACATATGCTGATATAATATATGTAACGCTATACTATAGGGACTAGTTGGGGGAGTGATTCGTCCAAATATTCAAGTATGGTTCACTCGCATGAAGGGTCCACTTTATGTGCCACTTTTCAAGCCATTTGGTATTGCATTTGCCACTACTTTTGCAGTTTGCTTCTTTTCAAACAGCCTTCATTATGGAAGGTACTTTGATTCTCGTTCATTTGTTGACCCCAGATGGATATTTTTTAACATTGTGTTTTTAAATTATGCCTAAGAATTTTATGTCTCCTATATAATTTGTTTTTATTTGTGGAAAAAATATGCAGTGTGATAGGAACAACTGTACTTGGAATGGGGTATTATACAGTAATGTATGGACAACTCAGAGGAAATGAAGAAGAGACAAGCTGTGACGAAAGCTCTGATTCTTTGGACAAGAAGGTATCCCTTTTGCAAGAAAAGATGGAAGTGTGAATAGAACTTCGAAAGATTCTAGAGGCAGAGGAATTCACCTATTTTTCAGAATCTTCCTCCCAATCGTTTGATTCGTTTCAAACGATTGTGATACAAATACAAGTCTCTCCCATGTTGCAAATATTTTAATTGTAATTAACTCCAACCGTGTATATATAAATCATGAAACATGTAAGTATCATGCAAAAAAAGGTGGTGGAATTTTTATTTGAGACCTGTATATTTTCGTTGTGCACAAAATTTCTCTGTAAATATATGCAATACATGTATCTCGAGCTTTACTGATATATTGATTCACAAATTGTTTTTTTGGTACTTATTTGATTCACAAATTGTTGTGGAATGATTCAAATTTCCAATCGTGATTATATAAAATAAACTCATTAAATCAGCCAAAGACTTGAAAAATCATGCACAGTATAGGCGTGATGGACACTTCAAATCAGTACATGTTTTTCTTGTACTGATACATATTGTAACGAGCTTTCTTTTTGTCGAAAACGACAGCCAAAATGATCTTTTCCACAAAAAATTAAACCAACTAAAAAATTATGAATTAAATGAATGATATTTTTATAAAATCAAAAGCTAAAGTAAAACTTTTATAAAATCAATAATGTGGAGTTACTATTCAAAGACTAAAATTCTTACTTGAAAGAATTATCCATTGGATGAGTATATATGAATGTATATCATCAGTGGCATAACTTACAATCATATAAAAAAGTTGCCCAGATCAGATCCATTTATTTTAAATTAAATATACATCTAAATATTTACCTTAAACAGTTGTTTTATATTTAAATTATGTTTTGCATTTTTACTTTGGATGCAACTAAGAATCAGTCCACCAAACGGAATCTAGCTTAGATTGTTGAACTATAAGTTAATGTAAACCTCCTTCTTACCTGAATTCTATTTTTATGGATTAAAAAAAACAAGCTAAGAGTCTGTCTTATAACAGATATTGGCTAACGTTATTACAGAAGATCTTTTGTTCTACAGTCATAAAAAAAATTAGACTAGGGTTGTTTCATCTGATATATATCAGGCGTTGATTAATGTATAAAATTAGTGGGGTCAAGATTTTTTACTAACTTGACTCGAGTTTCGAACTTGTGCTTTCACAATCACAAGTAAACCTGTAACAACGATGTGCGAGCCACCACTAGAGACGTATATAGGATGCAACCGACACAACAGTGCTCACACTCAAAATTGGATCTTCACTTCTAATAAACCTGAACTACTATATATAATCATACATTTTACTGGACATCTTAGCCACTTTCCTTTCAGCTGCTCCAGATTTGACTCTCAAACATATATAAGTGCTTGTTTAATTATGGAATGAAACGGAATTTATATATTTTCCAAAATGGTGGAAATCACATTTAAAACTATGTTTTTAGTTTTTTTTTTTATATAAAAAATAGTTGTACTGTGTATAAAATATGGAAACTAAGTCCATCATCCACATCAGTCATGTTACAGGAATACAGACGTCTACCTTCATTAGTCGGGTCATTCAGACCAACAAGTTATCTGTTAACATGTAGTTAATTATCTATAAGCCTTAAATTATCTACAGACTATTAAGCTGTTAATTATCTACAATTTGACTTTTATACAATATACAATTATCTATTAGCCTTATCTACATGTTGATTTTTTACAAAGGTCCAAGGCCATGCTCATCCTATAAATACAGGTTCCATAAAATACTAATGGACATCTCACTCACACTCGAGTACACACTTTCTCATCATGACTAACACGCTCATCCATATAAATACATGTTCCCTTTCTTAACAAGGTTAACTCACCATCGGACATTCATAATCTAAAACTCACATGAACCACGTCTACCCTTGTGTGACACTTCCAGATTTTGGTAAGAACAATATCTGAAAATAGGGTTGATTTTTCGATAGGAAAACAAGTTTTTCAATGTTTTGAAAATAAGATGGATCTGTCATTTCAATTGAGAACCGACCTAGTGAAAGATTCATACATACTTAAAAATCAGGGCATTTAAAAATCAGTGAGAATCGATAAAAAAAAATGGTCAAATCAATACAAAATGGATGAAAACCAAAGTTGAACCGACATCAAACTGGTCTTCTTAATTTTTTTTTATGATTTTATTTAATTGTCCAGTTTTAAAAAGTTTTGTATAAAACAATATTAAGATTTCAAAATTATAAATTGAAAAGAATCAATTTCAAAATATAAGTAACAGAAAATTTGTCGTAAAATAATACAAACTAACTTAATTTGAAAAAAACAAAAATAATTTTAAAAAAATAATAAAAGTACCTATCGCGTAAAAAATAAGAGTATGAGAGACAGACTCACATTAAGAATATAGTATAATATAGAAATAAGTTTCTCACTTCGGGCCTAATATTTAAATTATGCATATTTCATCTCCTCAACGGCATAACATAGTCCATGCCTTGGTAGTCCTCTACTATTTTATTTTTCTTTTTAGGCTGAAAATGCCACTGTCTCTTCCCAATAAATTACTATCAGCCTTCTACATGCTAGTACCTCTTTCATTAGCTGGAGTTATAATAAGACAAAAACAAAAGTGCGAAAGATATTTGTAAAAAGGGTTTAATTTAAGGTGTGTATTTTTTTTATTCTCTAAAATTTAAAAATATTTATTTTAGTCTATGAATTTTTACAAATTATTTTTTAAGTCTCTAATATAATAAATTGACACTTTATATCAATTTTTAGTACTTTGTAATAATTTTTTTAATATGTTATGAAAATTTTAAAATACAAATTCAAAATAAACCTACATTATGACTTAATTGGAAAAATCAATCAATTTTCTTGTCAAACAAGTTTCAACCAATTTTAAAATAAGTATAAAAATTAGTATCAATATCAAATCTAATTTTTAACAATATTTAATATCTATTTTATTATCTATATCTGGAATGTGTGTTTTTTTAGTCTCTAAAATTTAATGTTTTTTTCTTAAATTTTGATAAATTACTTTTTTTAATCTCTAGTATAATAAATTGATATTTTGTGACAGTTTTTAATTTTTATAAATTAGTTTTTACTTTTTTAAGTGCTTAAATTCGTATTATAAAAATGTCATAATGCTATAACCATCATCATAAATTGCTAAAAATCATCATATAGTGTTAATTTATTGTGTCAATGACTAAAAAAAGTAAGTTGTCAAAATTCAGGGATTTAAAACATTATTTTTAAATTTCAGAGACTAAAAACAAAATCCCATTTAGAGACTAAAAGAAAAATTAAACCTTTTTAAAAATACTAACCAGATTATGTACTTTTGGATTACAATTTGACGTCAAAATCTATTAGAATTTTTCTCTCTTATATGTGCAAAAGCTATACTTTGTTCAACTGTAAACTACTATCTTCTCATCATGGATGCTGACGCTTTGGATTGGAGATGCTGTCTCTTTCTGCTAGGCAAACCACTATCACTGACACTTCCTTCCCCAAGTCTGTCCTGAACATCAGAAAATTCTGCTCTCCATGAACGCAGGGGAACAAGGTAACTGTCATCCTTTACCTTGGTGCTTCTCCTCCACTCCTCTTCGTGGCGTTTCACATTTTCTGATATCTCATGGAAGGTTTTGTTTATCTTTGCAATACCCCTTTCAACAGGTTCTACCACATGTGAAACTGTATACTTCATGTCATCGACAATCTGAAAATAAAACAGCACAAACAACACAGATGAGTTTGACAGAGATAGATGACTGAGAAAATTCAAAGGTTTGAAAGTTCAAGTGTTTCGTATCTCACAATTTCACCACTTCCAAGAACCACATCACGAACATTATGGGTAAACTTCATAGGCCTCTCTCTGTCATCATGTCTACCCAGCCGCAGTCTAGTTGAGCGTTCAGAATCTTGAACCTCGGAAGGATCAGGAGGTGATCCTAGTGATGCATAGTCCGCCATCACAGCTACATTACGGACACACCTCTCTCCTCTTTTGTAAGGTACTGCAGGAAAGACATAAAGGTGCACAACAGCAGCAACGCCCATCTGTTAACAAATTTTAAGAGGGGAATCAAATAAAAAAAATGCCAACCAAGAACTAGTGAATTACAACTGTATTGTACCGCAATTGGTGCATTGGTCTTTGCAGCCTTAATGCTTTTTGCTGGTTGGTTTCATACAAAATTGATTGAAAGTTTTTCCAAGTTGATGATGATCCTCAGAGAAATTTTAGCTTAAACAGTGGCATCCAATAACATTTAATAAAGAAGAAACCTGACGTAACATGTTAGACATATATAACAGCTGACTCACATAGCTTAAAATCAAAACGAGTCCCTGTCTCAGTTCTAAAGCAGAGCAGTCCATTGATCTTCTTAAAAAAACAGTATAACCTAATATTTCATATATAGATGCCAGAACGAGCATTTCATACTACAGAAGTCCTATTGGAGTATGTCTTCATCTATGTATGTGCCTCCCCAGAGCTCACGACAGTGGAAGCCTAGTGCACATACACATGTAAGGAGCATATGAGCATATCAGATGACACAAGGTCATTGATAACACACTTTATATGCATTCATAATTGCATATATGATACAGATATTCAATAGTCCAAGTTTTCTAAAGTATATTTACATGCAGATGATTGTATATGTTAGTACTCAAAATTGAGATGATTTAGTAATGTTCATATTAGAAATGACAATAAAATTATAAAACAAAAGAATACCATACCTCTATACAGATGATATAGTCTTGTATACGTGTTTTCAGCTCTTGAGCCAATGACCCTTTAAATGCTCCCATGGAAAAAAGAAATGCAACAGCCACACCTTGCCACCATGTCAGGAAGATGATTGACTTAAAAGTTAGAAATTTTGCCAATGGTTTGATCGGCTCCAATTTATCTTTTGTGACAGAATAGAACTGTACAAGGCAATACAGGGCCCATGTCTGACTAAAATTAAGAATGCATGCCAAATAGGGATACCTGCAAGCACATAGGAGAATTGGGCTTCAACAAGGGTCATAAAAATACACCCCAATCCCAAAAACACATTTTGTCTATGATAAACAATAATCTTTGTGGTTGAGAATTGAGATTATATATATATATATATATATATATATATATGAATTATAGTATGCATATCATAGGTACAAGTCAATATAATCTCACATTTTGACAGAATCAAAAAAGTAAAAAGAAAAGGCCAATATAATCTTACCCATATTTCCATTCAAATTTCCCCTCTCCATAAACCCCAAAAGACTGGAGAATCATTGCCAGCAACGCACAGATCATTTTTAGTATCATCTGGAATGTATAATTTAGTTAACAAGTAGAAAGACATTGATTATTCTTCCCCAGTAAGAGAGAAGAGCGGTGGAAAGAAAGCACAATTTACCAAAATCCAACATACATATTGTACAATGCCAATTTTCACAGATTGATAGAAGTCAGGGCCAAGATACCAGTCTCTTAAGAAGCAATTTATGGGAAATGGATGCTCTACAACTCCATACGCGTACGATTCTTTTAGGAGAGGAGTGCTGGATTCTGTTAGGCTCATACTTTCCATAAATTGAATTGTTTTGTCCTCACCACCTACAAGCAACCATAGACAATTTTATATTGAAGGGCATGACAAATCCAACATAATTCAGAAGTTGTGAGGATGTATGACATCGTTTAATCACAAGTTATAATATTCAAGCCTCGAAGATTTAATAGATTTTGATTTTTGAATAAGAGTTGAGATTAGAAAAGGGAGGAAAATCTCTTAAAATATCTCAATCATTAAGCTTTTTCATTTCTGGCAAATATAATATGCATGAATAATAACTACAACTAATGAAAATCATGCAGGTACACAATCTGTTTGACATACCTAAGCAAGCTATCAAGTATCTTTCAAAGCAATATAATGCAAAAGCCTCATAGCAGTCCCGAAGAACTTCATAGTTAAATGCTGCACTGGAATCCAATAGTGACAAAAACTGCATCATAAAAACATCAGAACTTACTAGTTTACTGCTAAAATTATGTTAAAAAGAA
>PYAF01003243.1:2820191-2838843 GCA_007407185.1 Glycine tomentella
AAGCCTCATAGCAGTCCCGAAGAACTTCATAGTTAAATGCTGCACTGGAATCCAATAGTGACAAAAACTGCATCATAAAAACATCAGAACTTACTAGTTTACTGCTAAAATTATGTTAAAAAGAAACCAAAAAGAAAAACAACCAAGGCAGGATTATATACAGAAAGCAGGCACATTATTAATACATTCCTGGAAATAATACCAAAGCTTTTCTGAAATTATATGATCAATTAAACAAGAACAAAATCTTTGAGTATGATATATATATATATATATATATATATATATATATATATATATATATATATATATATATATATATATAAAAAGAGGCAGATTTATTTTCAGTGTCAATATCAATTAGATATCATAAAAATCACTATTAGATAGTGGAACATTCTCAAAATGAAAAAGAAAAAAAAAACTTGAAAGAAGCATATAACCTATGAAGAAGTGAAAAAACAGTATTTTAGTCTGACCATGACAGACACATAAATTCTTTAATCATCAAAATGTACAATTAGTTCTTTAAGTTAACAGCAGTGAAGCTGAAAACCTAACCAACCAGCATGCACCAGTAGGTAAGTTCCAATATATCCAATGAGATATCAACAAAAGTTTAGCCAAACCTAAAAGAGTTGCCAGTCAAAAATTATTTAGATTCCATACAAAGATGCTACATAAATAGAACACATAATATTTGGGATTTACTTAGCATCCCTTACCGATTCCAAGGCATAAACTGGAACCATTAAGATGAGACCAATCAAAAACTTCTGCTCCTGAATTAAAGGAAATAATAGCTAAGTCAGTTAAAAGGTGCATTTATAAGAAGCAGTAAGAAAAGGGAAGGTAGGCATTATATAAATAGTAAGTATAGTGGTGCAGGAGGAAAGGTAAGTAAAATCCAAAAGTAAAGGAGCATAAGGAAAAAACCTCGGGCTGATTATAGGCAGCTAAATGCTCAAATATTAGATAAGTGGAGAGAACAAGAGCTACAAGCACAAATATGCTTGAACTGAAGACAGTCAAGCTAATAGTTCCAGTAGACTCCACACCTATTTTTACTTGCCACATGATCCCTGATCTGCTAGTGGCCTCAACAAGTGTAAAAAGAAATACGGAAGAGCATAGAATATCCAACAAACCCATACACCAGAAACTTGGAATTCGTTGTAACAAATGGTCTTCCCTTGATTTGATCAATTCAATGCTTTATTATATTCCAGACAATGTGAAGGGTCTCCACTCCACAAGACCTTCAATTTCGTATAACTTTCCCTCCTTCTGTCGTTTCTGTATGTCAACCAGTACCATGTAAGATATAGTATACACAAGAAAACCACCTTTCAGGTACAAAAGCAATCCTTCAAATTCAACATGCAACTAACATGGTCAAACAACAGCTGACAATGGTATTTGCTTTTGATACATGTACAAAATCCAAATTGAGATAGGACAATTATCCTGCATTACAATCAAATAACTTAAGAAATAAGAAATAATATTTGTATACATATATTAAAAAAGAAACTCCTAATTCTCTTTCAAAGCAAGTACAGGTAGCTCAACTAGTAAGAAGTACATCCACTGTAAGAATATGACAAGATTTAATAATGATAAATCTCAGAAATATAAAATAAAAGAAACTCACAAAGCTCTAGCAAGTGCATGTGCACCAGAAAAACCAAAAATCTGAAGCATCATTCAATTTCTACACATCAAGATATCAATAACTCCCAAACTCTAACTAAGTGAATAACTCTATACAGCGTGCCATAGTTTAATAGGGTGATAGAAAAAGTCAAACACCAGAGAACTCATCTGACATGCCATTTTTTATCAGGTATAGAAATTGCTGTTACAAAAAAACCCAAAAACTTTAAAGTGTATAACAATATAATAACTTAAGTACAGTGCAATCTGCTAACCATTAGCTAGCCACCATCATATCAATTACCCTTAGCTAGACATGATCATAGAGCACAATCAGGTCCACCAAGAGAGCCCAATAGCATCAATCTTATATTAAAAGTTTACATTGAAGGAAGGGGATCTAAATAACAGATGGGACTCAAAAACATCCCACAAGTTTTGTTAAGAGAGACAAAATAGCAAACTCTTTCCATTTAAAATGTGGTCATAATATTCTTCATTATCTCAAAATCCAAGATGGTTACATCAATTATCTTAATACATCCCATTGCAATATTGCTGCTATGCGATGAAACCAAGACTCAAGATGACACCACCATTAGAAGCAGAAGTGGTGCAGAATGCAGAGAGTTTTCAAAGTATATATATATAATACCATGTCCAGTATTATATATAGGTTAAACAACAAATACACTTGTTTAAGTTGTTTCTCAAAGTTGTCAGTAACTTAATTAGTATTCACGGTTTCTAAGAGTACTAGAAGACAAATATCAAAGAATACAGTATTTCAAAACAATAATTATACTTCTCACTAGCAAAAAATAGGATGAGTACTTACTTTTTTAAAGATTACAACCAAATTTCACAATCACACATAATTGCAATCCAGTTTATGACACAAACATGAAGCGGTGATGAAGTACATACTTCCGCAAAGCCAGGTTAAAAACATTCGAAGAATAACGCATAAAAAACTATTCTATAAGCAACTTTTCTCTTCACATTTCATTAACAAAATGCATTAAGCCGACGAGGCATTCAGCAACAAACATCGATTCTCAATCCAAATAAAGAAACATATAACGTTACATTCGGAAATCGCAAAGGCGCAATTCACCGATAATTTTTTTTAACGGAACGCTAGATTTTGTCATCGCGTGTAAGATGGGAGAAAATAGGAGAAAATGAGGTGCAAAACAGGCCAAAACCCTAGACCTCGAGTATATGCATACGAGTAAAAGAAATACGCCATGCGCCGAAACGAAAATCGCAGCAGCAATTAGAACAAGAAGTGAACGATGGCAATAACTTGCAGAAACCATGGAAGGAACATTTAGGAGAGAGTTCAAACCTGCGTTCAGTATTTTCTTCTCTCTTTTTTGTTTTCCGGGAAAATCGAGGTGGATATTTTCCGGGGAAATGGAACGCGAGTGAAGGAGAAGCAATCGGAAAAGAAAAGAAAAACAACGGAATTTTGCTTCGGTAGTTGGAAAACGTAAATTACGATATCTTTTTAATTTTTAATTCGTCAGAAAAGATTAGAGAGGGAGATGCTAACCTGACGGAGACAAGAAAATACTTTTTGGTCACAGCTGCAATCGGAGTCGTTGATTTGAATGGTTTTTCTTATTTGGAGTTTCTTTGTGAGGGCTGTGACGTTAAGAATATGACTGGCTAGTGATATGGGAAAGGTTGATTCTCCCACGTCAGCTAGTGTACGTGGCAAACAAAGAAGTGGGTGAATGTTTAATGATATGTTGGGACATCAAATCGGAGAAATTATTGTATATTACAGAAATATTATTATGTTGGTGTAAAAAAGAAATACTATTATGTTTCTGATTTTGATCCATCTTTATAGATTCAAAATTCAAAAATTTTATCAAAATCATGAACAAAATGATTCAAGATTACATAATAATTTCTCATCAAATTAGGATTAATATATACTTAATTTTTCTTTCATCTTATTTTACATCATTATTTTTTTATCTCTTTCTTTATTTTGTATCATCAGGTCATTTTAAACAGTGTGTTGCACCAAAATTATGTTTTACCTCACGTTGAAACTAAAATATAGTTTTTTTTTTCTTTTAACAATATCACTATAATTTTGTGGATTGATTCAATACTCATTGTCTTATTGCCATAACAGTCAGAGGCAGAGAAGACTGGTTGGTTGCTGTCGTTATCAACTCGTGCCAAAGAAGTCTGATTGGTTGTTGTCGTTAGTTCCATAAAAAAAAGTTTTAATATAATTTGTTATCTTTAATAAATACTTAATTTTTATATTTATTTTTTAATAAATTTTTGTTTTAGTTTAGTCATTAAATAAAACAAATATTTTATTTTTTATCTAGATATTTTGTTTTAGTTTATGATAAATTAATGAATTTTGTATTTAATTCCATATAAATTTACGAAATTTGTTTTAGTTTCAACTAGTAACAAATAATTTTTCTTATAAAAAAATAAATACAAATTTATAAGAGATTAAAAAAAGTGTCAAAAGACAAGAATAAAATTATTAATTTATTAAGAATATAATGTAAACTAAAATATTATTAGAAAACAAATATAAAATCCCGTCATTTAAGAAGGATAAAATAATATTTAAAACTAAAAAAATGGCTCCTTTTAAAAAGTAAAAATGTTCAACAGAATAGTAATTTGCTCGCATTGTTTCATGAAGTGTAAGTATTAAAATAAAATATAATAAGTGGTATGATAAGAAATTTTTTTCTGTAGCAAATTCAATGTTGATGTACAAATAATGATATGAAAGGAGTGGGAAACAATGTAAATACTATTTTTCTTGATTCAGTCATCAAGGAATTGGTACTATATACGCTAACAAAGTTGTCTTCCTTGCTAAGAATGCCTTTGAATAACAAATAGTCAAATACGTCTGAATATAATACTTTTAACTAATTGTATATACTAATTTTATTTGTGTTACTTCAACTAATGAAACAAAATTAGAGGGAAGTTAAGTTTAACTAACATGGACCGATAACAAAAAATCATGTTCTATAATCGGAAAAGATCATTAATATAAAAAGGATCATATTAACTTATATTTGAGAGTTAAAGAATCAAATGAGTATTTTAAAGATAAAATATCAAAATAAATTAACTCAAATTTGAGAATTCAATAACCAAAATGAATATTTTAAAAAATAAAAAATAAAAATAAAAAAATAAGGACAAAACATACATTTTAACCTAGAGTATACACACATTTGTTAAGTTTTATGACCTGAATTTGAAATTTCATTCATTCTTTACATATTTTAAAATTGAGTTAAATATTACTTTTCTAGCTATCAAGTTTTATTGTCATCTTCTATAATTAATTTCTAATTTATTTTATTAATTTGCCAAAAAAAAAGGACAAATAAAAAATAAAATATATTTCATTCAATTAAAAACATGAATTAAGAGTCTCGATATTTCATTAAGTTGGAATTTGTATTTCCATTTATCAATTTTAATTAAAATGTTGTATGTTAGTCTAACGTACTGTTGGGACCGTATACAGTTATCACCACTGGTTTAACTTATAAAGGGTGAAATTTTTCATAAACGATAATTGTGGAATTATTATTACCCTTTTTTCAGTTGAAATAATAATAAAAAAAAATCACATGCTGCATTAGAAATATAGAAATGCACAAGCTTTGGAAGTCTCGATGAAATATTGGCACAACGGGTTTAGCATTAAACATTCAGTATTCGCTAGAATGAAAGATTGGCACTAGACTCATAGGCACCCCTTCAACAGACAAAATGGCATCAACAAGTGCATTGTATAAAAATGATATTAATCACTACTTTGTCTCAACCTGAACTTATTATGGATCCGTAAATCTACAAATGGAAGACATTTGTTGGTATACAAAAGAATGGGACATTCATTACATGATTATACAAAATTGTTCTTTCATTAGCAAGTGTCAAATAAAACCATTAGACTTGATCAACCAAAATGATGACCCAAAAAAAGGTTTCTTTCATCGTACCTATATGTTCCGTGTCTAATTTTTCCGCCACGAACAAAAGAGAGGGGCCCCGGTTTGACATTGAAGTTCTCATACTTCTATCTCAAATCGCACTCATCTGCAATGAACCAACTAGTACCTAAACAGTTAAATGGTTGATGATCGACTTCTGCAGCAACAATGGATTGAGCTGATTCGCACATCAAGCTCCTTCTGCAACATATTTTAATACATATACATGTGTTCAAAGCAGAATTTCCCAGCCTGAAGCTGTAAAAACTCTGGCCCTCTAGATGCAAAATCTGCCAGCATAAACTTCAAATAACAGTGGTGCTAGAACGTGCTACCCTTTGAGCTTCCTCCAAGTCCCTCAAAAACCTGTAAATTCAAATACAAAAACACCTCTGTTGCTAAGAAATCCAGATTGTTAGCTAGTGCAGAGCAAGTTGAATGTTTTTGCAGTTAACTAAAGCACCTTGATCTTGAACCAGTCAATGAACAACCAAATACAACAAAGCCATCAATCTGTAAGTCAAAACCAACTCAATGACCTTTATCACCTAAACCTAGGCCAACAACTCACTTCAAGCAACATTTAAAATGACTAACTAGCCCAAACTATGTCTCCTTTCATGTTTTGCAGTCACACATTACACAAGCTAAAATTGGAGCAGTAAATTAAAGAATTAGTATCAATTCTAGCATGCCGAAATTGAAAGCATAATTGGAACAAACAAAAGTGAACATCTCAACTAATCAAATCCAAACTCTTTATGACTTAATCATACCTTTTAGAATTAAGAACAGACGAACCACCAAGTATAAAACGAACACCGGTATTGCTGGCATTTTGTAAAGCAACAGACCGTGACTCCTCATAAGTTGTCCCACCAACAATGAAGATGATCACATCCTGCGGCCTGCTTTTCATATAGTCATCAACAACACAGATCTGATTATTCCATAATTCTATGATAACAATGGCTATTAATAAAAATTAAAAACTTCTATTACGCATGTACTGGTCATAAAGCCCTTTCCTAGATGATTTGTCAGGACTCAGGATGTTGAACAGATATTAAACAGAAAACTTTGCATTGGAAAATTGCAAACTTCTAAATAATCCTTTTAAATTGAAGCACATGAAAAATTTAGATAGACCTACAATGGTATTATCAGATAACTAACCAGATTAACTCCAAAAAATATAGTTTACTCTTACGGCTGTTAGTCAAACACAAGACATTTAACAGATTGCATAATTTACAGATTTGTGAGAGGGTATGAAAAGTATAGGGCATAGACCAGAGCTGCAAGGGATAAAATCATGTGATGTCAATGTTACCACATCGCAGAAGTTATAAACAGTAACAGCTCAGATTAAGGTGGTTAAAACTTTGTATGGATAGTCAGAATGGGATTAGTATTTGTCTTCCGTTAGAGACCATAGCCACCAATCTATTATGGGGTTCTGTACTATGGATAAAATAAATTATAAGTATAATACAGAAAGAATTGCAGAATCCTGTATTTATCAAGTGTGTGAACCCACTACTAATGTGTTGTGAAGACTCAAGATAGTGCACCTTTACTAATGTGTTCCCAAAGTGAAGTCTGTCCTACCTCGTTACATGTTGAATTTCTGATATAATTTGTCACATAAGCGGTGCCACATTACATTGTAGACAATTGAAATAATTTTCTACACCAATTTGATAAATAGTCAGTGCTAAAAACTAAGAAGTTTGTCACTGTTATTGTCACTTCATTAAATATAACATTATTTAGCAATCAGGCAACAATGTAGTGGCATCACTAATCATGATAGACACCAAGTTACATCTAGAAATTCACAAATAAGATACAAAGAAAAGTTTATATTTAATAGCACAAACCTTCCCTGTTGAAAGTGATTTCCAACAAATGGGTAGTCCACATCTCTCAACCTCCCTTTGACAATGCTTTCCATCAGTTGAAACAGAAGTGGCTGGTGCTGGGTGTAAACATTCTCAACACCCTGCACCAAAACTCAGAAAAGCAAGAGTTTATAAGATTTAAGACTTGGATCATCAAGGATATGGTATAATAATCATCATATTTCTATGCATACCTTCAAACCACGAGCCATGTTACGGGCAATATTCATTAGATCTCGATTTCCAAAAAGATCACCTGTTCTCTTGTCAACACCTGCTTGCTTCAGAAGAAACTGGACAAGCTGTTGCGCCACAATAAAGATATCAATCAAATGAATCAATATCAGTAACTTTTTCATGTAACAATATCAAAAACAACAGTGGCATCCATCAATATGCTGTTCTTGATTTAAATTTTAATCTAATTGAAGTATTGAACGTAAATTTCTACTTAGAGAATCCAAAGCGAGTGATATGGCAAGGCAACACAACCCCAAATAGTCTCACCATCACTACTCAATTATCCAAGGATTAAAAGGTAAAAGTTCCCATCAGGTTTAAAGGCTGACACTCAGGTATTCGTGCATGAGAATAATGGATTTAAGAAGAAAAGCAACAGTTTAAATTAGTTTACCCCAGGTTTGTACTTGGCAGATCTGGAAGCCAGTTTGTTGAAGAGCTGCATTAATTGAACAGGGCTATCTTTCTCATATCGTAAAGCATACAGCATGACCAAACGTAGTCGGTCCACATCTGATATGCTTTCATTGTTTAGTAGATTTGTCACTGCCTGCAGAAGATTACATGAGAGACGACATAAGTTATCACCTTTTATTGTTTTAAAGCTTTCATTAACAAGAAAAAATAGAAAAACTTTTTTATGTGGGGGAAGGGGGTTGTAATAACAACTAACAAGATTGCTTCGTATACCATATAATCTGTTATGTTACACATGAATTTTTTGGCCAAGTGAAACTAAACTGGTAAAGATGAATATTATTCAAGTATTTGTTTACTCTTATACTTCACTGTTGATTGTTGTTTTTACTTTGTATCATTGCTGGGAATTCAAATGTGAGTAAAGAAGTCCATATTGGGAAGAAAAAAAATGGAATTATGATTTATGAGTACAGACTAAGTCACAAAAACTCATTTCATCCATGAAAATAGCAATTTCTGAGGGAAAGCATATGAAGCTTAATGGGTAACCCATTGTTGGGCATACTGAGCCAGCAGTTAGGAGGTAGCAAATAAAGACGAGAAGGGGTAAGGGAAGAATGGGCATAACAGAAAGGACAAGTGCAATTGATGAGTGGAGAGAGATGGTAACAATTTAGTGGGAACAGGGGAGGTGGGTTGGAAGGTATGGCAGAATTTGAAAAGGATCATTAGGGAATAGCTGAGAGTAGAGAGTAGGAGTCAGTCCTTTCTATCAAAGCACAGCCCTTGAGAGCCAACGTTCCAGTGGCTGCACTCTATGATGCTTCACTCAGCCGTATGGTCATCCCCTCCATAAGTAGCCCTTTCCAAGACATTAAGAACCAACTCTGATACAAATTGATAAGCATCCAAGCACTTGGGGAAACCTCCCTTAAAAGCTAGAAGTTAAAGTTAAAGGGGAAGTACCAAGCCACTTAAGTATTCCACCAAGCATCTCATACTACTCGATGTGGGACTTAGGCACTCCAAAATACCCAAGTCCCTATCATGCTCCCGCTCAAGATTTCAATCTTCATATAGTTTATGTTTTGAATACTGTAACAGAGGCATTCCTTTGGATTCAGAGACTTCTTCCATATAAGTAATACCTTCAGTTCTTATTTTTCAATTCAGTTCCCATCAGAACCCTAGCCCAGGGACTGGATAAAAAATTATTTAATTTTACCTTTATCAAATGATCATCCAAAACTTTTGAAATTTAAGCAAAAGCAAGGAGAATGTTTCAATAAATTAAGACTACAATATATACCTCAAAAGCAGCACCTTGTCCTCCATTGCAAGCCAACTCCTGTTCTGTTTGTGAAACTGACATAAGTTTTCGCTCTTCAACTATCTTGCTCATTTCAGTTACTAAAGTAACATGTTTAGTCACATTTCCATGCATTTTTCTGTACTCAGGATAATTATCAACAAATTTGGCCATGTCCTCTGCCAAGAGTCAAATCATAAAATCAGTGAATTTTATACTATGACACCTAGTATAAATAAGTTTTTACCTTTGTAATTGTAACGGGTGACAGAAATTTATTACTCTGATGTGAGAGAATAAAAATACAAACCTATTGTTTGGATGTTCTGGTTACTTTTTGACACTTGCTGAAATTCATCAACCATCCGCTTGATATTCATACCTATATCTCCAAAATTCTCATACATGTTAGCTTTGAAAAAGGAATCTTGTTCTGATGACAACACAACCTCCTGTAACAAAAAATAGCAAAAAAGTTGCTTTTTAATGAGCACAACTTCTGTACTGCACTACTAATGAAATAATTACCCAGTATAAGAAATGTATACAACCTCCTGATCCTTTGGAAATTTACCAATGGATTTTAAGTCCACTTTGTTGTCTTGGATTCCTATTAATTCATGAACCATAGCCTGTGTATAACACCACAATTGAGCATTACTTATATGAATAAACAACTTATCAGATTATAAGCACTAGACTTGGTGTTAATCTCCCAGATACCTGATAGGTCCACTGATTTAGTAATGGGGTTACGGGATCATCCCTCCTGTCAATCACTAACAGCAGTGGAGAAACTTCCATTCGCCTAAAATCAAAAAGACCACTTTCCTCTTGGTACATCAATTTCTGTTCAAACCCAGTAATGTAAATTAGCTTTCACTATGTATGCCAGCACAATCATTAATGATAAATATGGCATGTTGTGATACACATTGCCAGAATGCCAGCCAAAAGAACATATACATTAACTATGTGTGCACAGCAGTATGCATGTGCTCAAAGAAAAGCTCTATCTGATTCAAAATCATAATGATAAAAGCTTGAATTCATCACAGAAACTGGTAACCAACATCAACAGCACCTTTAACCCAAATTAATTGGGGTCAGTGGTCGATGAACCCAATGATAAATCAAAAATAGGACAAAAGAGAGAGAAAAAAAAAGCTAAAATAAAAGAATGGTGAAAGGAAGAAAGGAGAAAAGAAGAGGAAAAGGACTAAACAAGGGAACGACTGGAACATATGCATATATAATCGTCTAATATAAACAAAAAAAATAAATGCAGTGAGTTAGAAAAAGTGACATGAACTCACAGCTGCTTCCTGTGCTATCCTTTTTGCAATGTCAGATGTCCTTTGATACCTAATTACTGGTCTTCGTTTTAATGCCAAAAAAACAGCTGCAAGACCATCAACAACCCGGTCAGAGAAGCGCTGCACTGTTGAAGGATCTACCACAGCTGGGAGCATATATATGTAATGTGAAGGCACGTGCAAAGTGAAATGATAAGGATCAATTGCAACAAAATCTGCATAGAACTCCTGGATGATCAGGACAACAACTGTGTCAGAATTAAACTTTGCAACACAAACCTACATTTGAGACTGCAATTTGCAATATAAAGGGTGGGGGGTTCAAGGCTTCATGCTCAACAAATAAGGAAGTATTTGTCAGATAAAGAACAGGATAGTGAATATGCAAACTATGCAATTATAGAAGGAATAAGAAAGAAACAGATACCCTTCCATGTTCCATCAGGAATTTTTTCATGAGAACTTATAATATTTGTGACATCATCAAATGATCTGAATTTTTCTTATCTATTTTAAAATGAATTCTCAGACAAGCATCTGTCATCACAAAATTATTATGCAGTTCAAAAACCATAAAATGGTTATAGCAAAGTAGTCCAAACGGGAAGGAAAAAAGTATGCAGTAAAGCGCACACATAAATAACTACCTGAACTTGCTGGACAACTTCCTGTTCATCTGAATCAGCAAGTAAGTGAATCTGAGTGTCCTTCAATATGTTGGAGAAAACTGTAATTTCAGAATGGATTCACAAAGTGTCTTCAAATCAATGGGAGAAAATTACTACTTAACAAGGGGAAATTAAAATTAAATTCTAAAGAATTGCCCTGTATCTTATAAAAATTTAAAGAACCTACATAGATGATACTCTCCAAATCTAGGACTAGCCAGCTGGCGGCGCAAAAGCTGGATATTCTCCGATGTAGGTCGAAGGAAGTAAACGGCCTTGAGATGAGACATTGATTCGTTTGACTTGGAAATAGAATCTACCAACTCTACCAAAAACACTTCTTTCTGAAGAAGCTCCGACTGTGAATACACGACACTCACAATACCTACCTGCGTCAATTCGCCAAAAAAAGTAGACTCAACATTAGAACTCCATTTTCCTCCTTAACAAGCACAAGCAAATAAATTCTACGAACTAAGTCCGTTTGGCAGGTTGACTTATGGTTTTGATGAAGTAAAACGAAATCGTAAAAGCCAACTCATAATTATTTAGTGTCTTGGCCATAAGACCACAGGCCATAACTTTACACAAACATATCAACATTATAACTTACAAGCATAATGTCAAATGAGACCAATATCATAATAATCAATCAAACGGTTATAATTGTCAACGATAGGGAGCTTCATAACTTTGTTTCCCTTAATGAAAAATACATATATTCATATAATGCGGAGTTTCACCGTCATTTCGCAGTGCTTTCAAACCTACAATCTGTTCTCACGGTCCACGAAAAATCGCAAATGGATAATTCGAACTACCACGATTCAGAGTGAAAATTGGAAAAATAACAAATAAGTACGAAAAAAATCGATCAAGCGGTGAACAACACAAGTAATTTTTAATCCAAAAGAAGAAGAAAAAAACGATTGATTGATATTTTGATCGGATTTCCCAACATTGTGGGAGATCGTTGAGGGAAAGTGCAGCGCACCGTTTGAGAATCGAGGATGAGAACCTTCATGCCGGAGATGTCCTGCAAGATGCGATTGATGTAATCGCGCGCAGAGGATGAGACCACCATCTTATGTACGTGTAGTGTAGGACTTGAATCTCTCGGTGTAGATGATGAATCGATGAACCAGTTCAACTATAGCGGAGGCGAATCAAGAAGCGCAGGGATTCAGACTTCACAATTCAGAATTCAGATCCACGACGAAAAAGGACGACGAACGCTTCGCCCCAACGCACCGTTTTAGAAGTTGTTTTTGTCTTTATGAATTTTTACTGCGACTCCTTTAACTTTGTTTGGTCACCTCTTTTCTTTTTTTTTTCCTTTATTCCTTGTATATATGCATAGAATGTTCTTAACTAGTTAATTATTTCCAGATTCTCACTTAGATAAGAAAATTGTTTTATTTACACTGTAATAACTAATAAATGGTCATGAAAAAAATAAAGAATAAGAGAAAAAGAAACTTTGAGCTCTACATGTGAAATGTGAAATACAGAAATTCTGATTCGTAGAAATATAAATGGAGTAGTTTAGGAATAAATGATAACTTTTAATTTTCAATTTGATGACTTTTTTTGGTATACAAAAATCGGTAGGATGGGGAAACCGTGTAGGACATCACATCAATGTATGTCAAGTCAAGGCTATAAGCAAAAGCTTACCTAGAATTTTCATTATGCATTCCTAAATTGCACATAATTTTATCTGGCTTGTAATTACTTCTCTAAGCTCCAGAAAAATTCTCTAAAGAGGATTATTTATCAAGTAAGGTTTTAGTACAAATTTGCAATTTGATAATCAATGGTATTAGATTTGAACAAATTATTAACTTGATCATAATGTTGACTAAGTGAATTACTAGTTCAACAGTGAGTTATTAGTTTAATAAAAATAATTGATTTTATATATTACATAGTTTCAAAAAATCCATAACATGTAAACTTCTTAAAGAAATCTATAAAAAAAAGTATCGCAGTATATCACTTCATTAAAGAAAAAAAAAACTCTTCAGATCACCATTTTACTTATATCACTTCATTAAATACATAAACAATTTTTTTTTCTTAGTCATTGAGTGTTTTATATGAAAATAAATTTTGGTTAGCAATAAATGTTGAATTAAAGTTGTTATACATACATTCTGATCAAGTATTTCTCTAATATTCTCATTATAGTGTAACAATTAAGAATTTGTATCTTCATGCTTCTAGTAACTAAATATTTTTTGAAATGTTGTCTTATCACTTTGTCTATGTATTTTTAGTTATAAGAGTATGTAAATTCTTCTTTTGTTCATTCTGAAGTTCAGATAGAGAGGTGAAAGCTGAACCTTGTATTTGTTTGACTTGTAACTTAGCAAGTTCCTTTTTGTCCTGCTTGCTATATTAGAGAAGCCAAAAGGATTGGATGTGTGTGCTTGGGCGTTGCACTTGCACTACCCAAAACAAAAGGAGCTAGATTTGATTACATCTTTTGGTGGTTTGCCTTTGCACTAGATTCTTGTAGCCTAATGGATTTGATTAAGGCTTGGAGGTTGGGACCTTGTCCTTGTGTAATTCCCTCACCAGCACTTACCACTAATATCACTGGCGTTAGCTTCTTCTGTACCTCTCCCATTTGTGCAACAACTTTCTCTTTTCAGTTTTCTACTTCTCCCTACACTCGCGGAACTAGAAAGCCTCTACTTCCAATTCCACGTGGCAAAAGGAGAGACTCTGATTCTGAGCCGCTTCTAGAACCTTCCATTGTCCAAGAAGTTTCATTCGACGACGACGAAGAAGAAGAAGAAGAAGAATTCCTTGACTAGTTTGAATACGATAAAACTGAGTTCAATCTCTTAATTTTCATTGTTCCTCTCTCTTTGCAAACTCTCGGTTGAAGTTCTCGAATGCACAGATGAAGACGACGGTGACGGTGACGAATACCATGAGGAAGAAGAGGAATACGAAGAGGAGGCTGGTGTGCCTTATGTAAGTTTTTGTTGGAAAATTAGACCCATAAATGTGTGCTTTTGTCGGGAATGTGATATGATTTTGCACGTTTTGAAGGCAGGTGATGGCGGCGCAGGTGGCGGAATCTCCCTCGCCGGAACGTGGTGGCATAAAAAAGCACTAGCCATTGCTAAAGAGGTTACTCTCTCCTTCGATGGCGAATTGCAAATTTATGCTTTTAGAACACTGGTCAACTGCACCATTCAAGTGCGCATTGAGAACCTTTCCAAAAAGTAAGACATTATAATTATTAATAATAGTCGTATATAGCATGATAAACTTTATTATTAATCGAATGGTTATTGTGAATAAAGGCATATATCTATATTGAACAGTTTGTGCTGAATCTTTACTTACTTTATGTAATTGTGGGATCGGATATAATATGCAGGGATTTTCTATGAAATAATGCATTTATGTAGATATCCAGGGAATTTTAGCGATAGTCGTCTGGTGAAATTTATGTGCTATATTACAATGTTTTCTTCGCTGAGAAGTGATGTTATATTGACTTTTATCTTTCTTTTAGGTCAACTGCTCCTGTTATTTGTAGTTATTCTGAGGCTTATTTCTTTCGGTCCTATCTGGTTTACTCTGATAGGGTGTTTAGGAGAGATTCCAGAATTTGGAACCATGTGGTCAGTATGTGTGAAACTGTTGCACTTTATCTGTAAAGAAGATCTACAGAAAAAAAAAAATTGTTGAATTTGAAAGCAGTTTATTGGTATTCATTATTCAGTATTTCTATCCCCCGTAAGAAAACAGAGGTTTTATTTACATAGTTTAAGGACTGTAGAGCTTGTCAAAAGAAACCTAGTACTGTCTAAGACTTTTATGATTATACCATGTGTTTAGATTGGTATGGAGTGCCTGATTTATCACAGTTTGAGTGAAAACCTTTTTTATGACCTATAACAGGACTATTTTTACCATATATAGTTAAAGACAGTAATTGTTATTCCTTTCCGTACATTGCTCAATGAATTGATTTTTGGCTTTTAACTACACAGGCACTAACCAAGTATTGATAGTCTGTATCATTTCGTGTTTCACACAATGCAATTTGTGGCTCGAATAATATTATATTTTTGCTTAAACTACTATTGAACTTGCTATTATAGTAGATGTCTGGCTTAATTGTTGAGTTTTGCCTATAGGTCTGGTTCCCCCAGCATGGAAGATATTGAAGCCTTCTGTGCAACATATAGAGCAAAATTGGATGAAGCAGAAATTGCCAAAGTTGTTCCCGACAATATATGTTTGGAGGTACCATTTCAAGTATCTTATTGACATTTTGTCTTATCTTGGGCGGAGAGATATAGGCATATAGCTTGAGGTTACCACTATGATCAATATTTGTAAGCACAAATTGTGAATACTCTTCTGTCCTATTAGTTTCACATGTGGCTTAATCAAATCTAGAGACAGCTACGACAATGTTTTTATGGACACGGAGGATCTAGGTTTTGAGGTTTGGGGGCACCTGCCGCCCAAGAGTTTTATTTTTTAATATAATATACATGTATATTTACGAATTGTTCCCATAATTTGAAATGTTGTAAAAAAGTCCATCTGAGTATTTGTCCTCATAAATTTATATATATGAATATTGCTCTTACAATTTAATTTTTTTGAATTCGTCACTTCATATAGGGCAAAGGTTATTATGTTTTTCCCTCTAGATTTTGAGGGATGATGTTAAGGGATTGAAATTTTGATTATCAATGTTTCATGTTATTGGTTCTATTAGCGCTTATCTGATATGTGTTCCTTCAGGTGTCTTCTCCTGGTGTTGAAAGAATAGTTCGGATTCCAGATGACCTAGATCGATTCAAGGACCGACCTATGTATGTGAAATATGTCATTAATGATGATCCAAATAATCCAGCTGCAGAAGGTGATGGTGTCTTCAAGCTTGAATCCTTTGACATGGAAACAAAATGTTGCACCTGGGGTTTAGCAGATGTGAAAGTCAATAGACAGAAAGCAGGGAAAGGAAGACCACTGAATAAAAAGCAAAGAGAATGGCGTTTAAGCGCACTCCCTTTGATTCCTTACGTTTTGTACGGTTTCACTCTGATATTTAAATAATTTATTTTCCCCGAAAGTTGAATAGATTTCCATCTTTCTTCTGTTTGCGTGTCTGTGTATATGTACACGAACATTAAGAACTGCATGAATAGATAATTAGAACCATCAACACATATTTTGCTCCTGTTCAAACTGGTTTTTTCATGGGAAATGCAAAGGAAAAAAATTATAATTTGAAAGTCTGAGGGATTTATTTGTGAAATATGTTTCAAATTCTTCCCAAGGGTGAGTTTGACATTGAGATTAAGATTATTGTATCATTCATAACTATAAGCTTGAGCCAACTATCATCTCATCGACTCTATTGGATCCAAATATCCAAATATGCCTAAACAATTAATAAGTCTCTTGTAAAGTATTGGTCCATGTCAACACTTAAATTACCAAGTCTTCATATCTTAATTCTTATATATCCAAGTGTCATCTTATCTTTGAAAATATGTGTAAATCTCAATGCATTGGGTAACTCTATTAAATGTATTTGTCGAATTAGATTAATTCAAATAAAATTATTTCGATTAATTCAATAATTCAAATTAAACTAATTAAATTGATTTAAGTTAATTTAATTAATTGATTGTTTTGCACTTCAAATTTATGTTGGGATGATCCACATTTCTTCAAGTGCTACGTCTAAAAGGTGTAGACAATTATTATGTTTGGTAAATTTATCTAGACAAAACAAGGAGAAACAGCTAACTGTTATATTATATAATTGCAAATCGCTCTAAAAACAAAGTTTTCTAGGATTCTTATGGGTGTACGGTTTTATTCAAAACGCTCATATCATTTTGCAGAAGTGACATAATTGCTAATTTGAACAAAGAAGTCATTTTGCTAAATGCTTTGAGTGTTCTTTTGACTTTTGGTATTGACAAGTACCATTACTGACAATGATGCACATAGATCTTTCTTGCCAGACACAACACGATGAGTTTAAAGTCTGTTGATCCATTTTTGTGAATCAGGCTTTGAACGGGGTTTCAGGTTTGGTACCCCTTGGAAAAACTAATGGTCTATTATATTGTAGAAGCCTACAATTTTTCTGAGAAATGTACTTTTCCGTAGCTCCAATAACTTGATATATCTTATCTTATGGTATTCAAGTCCTGTTTCGTAAGTAGACAAAACTAGTATGCTGAATTTTTCGTTTCTGTAGAACAAATTTTCAAATCAAATGTGTAATTGACGTGTAGTTTAGTTTATATGAAAAAGAAAAGTGCCCCGAACACGCACGTCTGTATATGTAAATGTAAGATCTGCCTCTTCAAAAGTAAGTGTATTTCACTTTCTCTTCTAAAGATGTATAAGATTCGTATATGTAAATGTTTGTACTTTGTATGTATTGTAATAAAATAACCGTATATGACTAGTATCAATATATGGTTGTATTATAAGTTAAAGTAAACTGCACTAACACTTCTGTATATAGTTCTGTCAAAATTTTCTCAAAACCCGTTAATCTCTTTAATTAATAGTATGATAAATATTATGCTGACACTCTTTATATCTTACATTTTTTAAAGAAATTATGAACGTTAAAAAACTTATGATGTTTACGTATATGTATAAATAAGTTCAAGAAATCTAAGGAATGTCATCGTAGTTTACTTTATAAGTTGTTTTTTTCTTTCTGAATTTGAGCCAAGAATTCAAGCATACTAGTTCATAAAAAGGTTTAAAGTGTTTTGCATCCTCTTTGCTTATCTTTAGTAAAACGCAGCCAATAAAGTGGAAACTGTTAGAAATATGTTAGAAGTCCCACATCATCTATATCTCTTTGTATATGTCCTTTAACTTGTTATATAATAGGTCCAAGGTTGTGTAGTTAAAAACACAACAAAGATTACAATAAATTCCTTTTGTATCTCTTGATATTTAACATGGTATCTAGAGCCTAACAAGAGGAACGTAATCAATTTCTTTTGCCGATGAACTCAATGTTCTTCGGATTTTTTTTTCTTTTTCTTTCCGCACAAGGTTTTCTTAGTATGCTCTGTGATTGCAGCTTAGACTGATCTATCACATC
>PYAF01003243.1:2847916-2875810 GCA_007407185.1 Glycine tomentella
ATTTAATATTTTAATTAATTTTGTAAATTTTTGTAGTAATGTTAAAATTTAAATTTTTAGAAATTTATTGCTGGATGAAATATTCTAGTTATAATTTTAACTTGTAAAATACAAATAACATATTTATTTTGATTTTGCTAATTAAATATGTTGATTTTGTTAATGATTTTTTACAAATATAATTATTTTTACTTTTTTTAATACAATTGGGGTATATTTTAAAAATATTATCATTTGAAATTTAAGATTTAAAAGAAAAGATTGGAGTATACTTAATAAAAACATGGTGTAATTAGCAAATTTCAATTTTAGTGAGAAACTTATCAAAAAATAAGGGGTGCATTTAGTAATATTTGATGTACACTACTTTAAAATCTTGAGCAATTTAAAGTTGGTGTTCAAAAAGCAAAAAAAAAAAGTGCAACTTTTGAGCATAAAAATAAAAAATAAAAAATTGCAGTTTAAAAGTCGTAAATATATTTATGATTTTAAATTCGTAAATACATTTACGACTTTTAGTGAAGTCGTAAATAAAGTTACAATTTCACTTTAAAAAATGAAAAATATAAAGGTCGTGACAGTTAGAAGTCGTACCACCTGATAAGACTTATCCCCAAATGGTAAATAATTTTAAAACTACTTCCATATGGTAATTACTGATGTTTTTTACCCCTTTATGATAAAAAAAGCCTTAAAATTATAATATACAGATTAATAAATATATTTAATATTTTTATTTATATAAAAACTATTGATATTTTTCTTAATAATCCCAGTACACTTCTGCTTGCTTTTGGAAGATGTTGTTATAATGAAAAGTAAAATATTCATGAAAATTTACGAAACATAAAATAGATCGAATGCAATGTGATTGGTTTAAAAATGTGAAAGAAGGGCCATGAAGGCTGAAGCTACATAAAATCATATGGACCCAATCACCCACCTTACCTTATATGGTTATTTATTCTTTTCCTACTGTTTGGACTCAATTTCGTATGCATTTGTTTTGCTGCTTCTAAATATAGCATTACTTTTTGCTTTTACCGTGCATTTAATTATATTCCTGGATACACCATAGCAATATTTACAGATTTACTAGAAATATAAGATCAATTAATGAAACTTGTTTGTTAATTAATTAACGATCAGTTATTTAATGGCGTGAAGGGTTTAGTGTCTATTAAAAACCGTTGTTGGGACCTCTTCTGCGTCCACCACCAATACTTCTCTCTTTCTCTCTTCACACCTTCAACAATATTAATCTTATTCCTAACGAACGAAGCAACTATGGATTTTCTTCTGCAAAATGGGTCCTCTTGTTGCTTCTGGTGCTGCTCATTGGAGAAGAAAGCCATGGCCACACAACAGAGGTCTTAAGTCTCAATACGCACATATATATAGCGTTTCAGAGTAATGAATCTAGAATTTTATTTTTTTTAACGGTGACAAAACATAGTCCATAATTATAAATTTTTATAAAATTCACAATTTCATGATAAAAAAAATCAAAATATCTAAGTTAATTTCTATAAATTTTAAAAAATAAAATAAGTAAAATCATTCATGACTTAGGATTTTAGCAAGGTTAGTTCTCTCTAGTTGATAAGATTGAACTGAATTAGTGAACCGTCCTAATTGAAATTGTACTCTCTTTTTTTTTTTTTACCTGAAAAAGGTTCTAACGGTCAATGAGCAACTACCTCTGGAAAACAGTTGTTGAGGCATCAGCAAGTAGAGGTATAGCTTAAAACAAAGGAGGAACATAAAAAAATACTGAGTCTATAATCAAGGGCTAATTCTTTTTATTCCGTCTTTTATTTGTAATGCTGTAAAGACTGATTTAGCCTCTGTGTCTTTTCCTAGTGGTTTTTAATAATAGTTTGTTGCTGGGCCGATAGATCGAACGAAGGTTGATGAGTTTCTTCACTGTTGAAAGAAGATGGTGGCAGAGGTATTGAATCTTCATCTGTGCTATCAAAGAATGCATCATCACTAATTTTTCATTTAATGGAAGAGATGGAGAGTGGTGCTCTACGCAGGAACATGAAAGGAGGTGGCAGAAGTTAGTTATCAACGTACGAAAAGCATAAAGATCATAAGCATAGAACAAGTATAATTAACAAGTTTCAAGAGATGATCAAATGAATTACAATGTTGGTATTTATAGAGTTTTATGGGCTAACCATGTCTAACTAATGCCTTAACAAATTAACTAATCATATACTCTAATAATAACCTTTAGAAAGAAAAAAATCATTGACCTTTTTTAATTTATTCAAAACTGTTATTGGACCTAGTCTTTTTTTTTCACTTTTACATCATTAGAAAATCTTTGTGAAGTCATGATTCTTATTGTATCACCTTTACCTTTTATTCTTTCAAAGTTTTGAATAGAACATCTTTATATATATATCCTCTGCTCTTTGCCCCTCGTGAATTCTTTCTCTCTACTAATAACTACAAAAGTTTCTAGTCGTTTCCATTTTAATCCAAAGTTCATTAATCCCCCTCCAATTTGAACATACACAAGCCTTAATAACTAGGAAAAATGAGAATTGTAAGACCTTGATATATCAATAGTTTAGTATTCCCCTATACTAAACAAATATTCTAAACACTATATACAAATATTCTAAACACTATATATTTTCAAGAATATTAGTTTTGGATTTTAGCTCGAACACTCTTGCATCCTATTCAGGTATTATTTATTTTTTTCCCGTAACATTTATAAAGTTCCTCTCTGTTTTAATTGAAATTGTTTAGAAACTTGTCTGTTCAAATTTTGATTAATTACCTATATATTATAGATTGTGTCAGTGCATTAGACTATATTCCCTCACTGGGTAGTCAGTATATAATAATGTATTGTTCATCACAACCATAATGTGTGTATTCAAAGCCTAAACCAAACTTTCAAAGTGTGGCTACGTTAGCATTCCTTTGCCATTTAGCATGACCAAGGATTGTTCCTTGGACGGCTAATTTCTAGTCTCCAATAACCAACCCTCTCACCACACACCTCATTCTTGAATAACAATAATCATGATCAAAGCATGCATGTGCTAAATATCTCACTCAACGACAACTTGCACATTTCATTGCAAGTAGTCAACAACTATCCCGTTAATATATAGGACTAGAGAATCAATGATTAAAATTCCTGAGAGTGCGACTATAGCCTGATGCCTTTTCATCATGATCCACACGAAAAAAGTTAATTGTGGTGATGAGCACTGACATGACTGGAGCAGTAAAGGTGCTGAATATTGAGATTCCCCTTAGTGCGTGTGTCTTTGAACGGTGATGATCTAGTAGAATGTAAGGGGGTCATGCTCTAGCATTCTGTTGTTGTGAGACTTCAATACCACAAATTAAAGACTATCAAATTTTACGTATTATATATTCTTCTGCAAGTATCTTCGTCGGCCTCAATCCGCGCTACTAGTAAAAGACGAAGCCCACAAGTTCTCCACCACAGACCCCATTTACCTCAACAGCAACATGTTTCCGGCAGGTGGTTGTGATTGCACACAATAGGGAACCACATGTGCCAACATGCTAAGAATAATAGAAGAAAAGAACACGCGCACATCAAACTTAAAGAACAAATTTTTCAACAAAATGGTGGTGTTTTCTTACAGCAAAAAATAGCCAAGCTTAGAGGATCAATTTAAACGATTAAAGTCTTCACTGTAGAGGAGCTAAAGGATATCACCCAACAAATTTAATGGAAGTAAGGTCTTTGGCCAAGGTGAGCAAAGAACAATTTACAAAGGACTAAAAAGAGTATTATGAGATAATATAATTGTGGTAATTAAAAAGTCAAAAATCAATAATCTAAACTAGATTAGTAGTTCATCAATGAGTTGATTGCACTTTCTCTAATCAACCATAAGAATGTGGTGAAGCTCTTTGGAAGTTGTTTAGAGACAAAAGTTGTCTTGCTTGTTTATGAATTCATTCTCAATGACATTGTTTATGAGTGTCTTTATGGTCAAGGGTAATCTATAAGACTTTCAAGAAAAACAAGATTGCAAATGGCAACAGAACTATTAAGGTTCTGACATACTTGCATTCAGGTATCTCTACAGCAATTATACATAACAAGGTGAAAGCTTCAAACATATTACTTGGTGAAAATCTCGTTGCAAAGGCTTATGATCTTGGAATAAAAAACCTTTGCAAAGAGATTGTGATCAAGTAGTATGTTTGACGTTTACACACTACTAAGTATGATTTGTGCAAACAATGACGGATCTAATATATAGTGAGGGTGTGCACATGCACCTCCTCACTTTAAAAAATTACATATAATTATCTAATATTTTTATATTTTGTCCCCCTAATTTTATATATTTGAACTCACTACTCTCAAGTTTTTATATTTTCATATTTTATACTCTTTAATTTTATATATTTGAACCCACTATTCTCAATTACTTTCACTGACCCAAGGTCCTAGATCCGCCACAAAGGAAGTTGAATGCAAGTATGTTAGGGCCCCAATAGTTTCTATTGCCATTTCAATTCTTGTTTTCCATGAAATCTTAAAGATTGACCTTGACTATGAAGAAGCTCACAAACAATGCCACTAAGAATGAATTCGTAAACAAGAAAGGGAACTTTTATCTGTAAAGAACATCCCAAGAGCTTCACCATATTCCGATGGTTAATTTGAGAAAGTGCAATCAATTCATTGATGAATTGATCAATTTGGATGATTGTTGATTTTGTACTTTTTAATTACCACAATTCTATTATCTCGTAATACTCCTTTGTAAATTGTTCCCTGACCACCTTGACCAAGGATCCTACTTTCATCAAAGTTGTTGATGGCCTCCTTTAGCTTTTCTATAGTGAAGACCTTAATCATTTCAATTGATCCTTTATGTTTGACTATTTGTTGTTGTAATAAAGAAAAACCACCATTTTATTGAAAAAATATGATTAGCAACATCAAATGGTTTGGTTTGGTTTGATTTTCCAAAATGTTTAGTGTCCTAAAAATAGAAGAAAAAAAAAACAAGTTTGTGCGAAATAGAAAAAGAAAAAGGAAAAGAAGTGACAAAGTTTGAAAAAATGAAAAAAAAAAAAAAGAAGAGAGAAATAATGAATCAAAGAAGATAGAATGAAAAGGAAGAAAGTTGAAAAGTAAAAGTTGATTCTAAATTCTACTTTTTCACTTGTACTTTGAAAAAGGTACTTAAGTTTAAGAAATTATTGTTAGCCCTCTGTGTATCTTTTTCCTTCTCTATCTCACCTTATATAGTTTTCTTCATAGTCCGATTGCAAAGAAAACAAAAAACCTACTGATTCTTGCAAACATTCAAGATAAAGAGTGACGATTGGATCACCTTTTAGTGCTTAAGGGAATTTGAGTGTGACTAAATGTTCAACCTTAAACACTTGAGAGAAAAGGAAGACAAGTAACCAAAATGATAATGGACATCATTTTATGGGACCTAAGCCTATAATTGGATTTGATCACGAACAAACTCTTTGTTATAATTTTTTGCTTTCAAGCTTTCACCTAGTTTCCATGGCTAGGTTCATAATTTTACAAATTCTTGTGTTCCTATTCATTATTGATTGAAGCATTGCATTTCATTTCATGTTTTGCATATCCATATTCATGTAGGTTTGCATGCATTTTGAGCCTATTAGGATTAGTTTAACCCTTAGTTTCCTTAATTTTGGTCATTTGGTCACTTTGGAACTCTTGAGGTGTGCTTTTGTGAGTTTAATGGTTGCAGGGAGAATTATAATTGGACAATTTAGGTTTTGAACTTGAAGTTTAAGGACTTGGAGTGACTTAGAGTCAAAAGATGGACAATTTGGAGCTTCTTGGAATTTGGATTATGCAAAGGAATTACCACAACCTTGGAAGCAAGAGAAACATGAAGAAATGAATGCCAACAAGTGCCACACCAAGATGTGGCATCCACCACAAGGGTGAACGTTCCAAGGAGCTCAAAACTACTTCTAGCAAAGATCACAACTTGAGTGTGCATGGCACCCACCATAGACCAAAGGTGTGGCCATCCATGAATACTAAAAAATTAGCCACAATAAAGTTCACATTTCGGGTGTGGCGCATCTGTTAAGGGCATGACGATTCTATAGCTTATTATTTTGTGTTTTTAAGTTTTAAAACTATATGGGCTTAGACCCTAATTGTACCCTAATTATAAATAAATCTCTTAGTGTTAAGAAAAAGATTCTAAACCTTTAGGTTTAGAAGACTAAAAGAAAAAGCTTGGATTACTATTCTTCCTTCACTCTTCTTTTATGTTTCATGTTTTTTCTTTGTTATTTTGTCCTCTTGACTATGTACAAGTAATTCACTAGTTCTACAAATTAAGTCGAAGAAATTCAAACCTGACATCGACTCTAGTCAAAGTGAGTCTTTCCTATCAAAGTCAAAAGTCAAATGAGGATTAGATGTCTGTTTGGGTAAGCTTCTCTAGAAGCACTTCTAAGAGAAGATAATAAGAAAAATAAAATAAGATGAATTTCTTCATAAGTTAAGGTAAGTTCCTCATTAGCTAATCATTAGCTAATTTGTAAATGTTCTCTCATTTGTTAAAGAAGTTATATGAGAGAGTTTCTACAAGTTAGCTAATGAGAAGCTCATTTTAGCTTATGAGGAAGTTCATCTCGTTTCTTTTTTCATATTACCCAAATAGACCCTAAATTTAATTATCATGTCTAATCAAATCTTTTGATGGTCTCAAATATGTTCCCATCAATTCATTGGTGATAGTGATTATGTTCAAAAATTTAACCTTGAAACTTAAAAATAGATTGAAATTTTTCAAATAGTGAATCTTACCATTTTATAAGATGCATACCAAAATATATACGATATTAAAAAAAATCATGTAGGGATGGAAAGTCTAGCTAAGAACATTTTAGATGCCTTCACTCCTGCTTTTGAATTTGATGCTAGCTTGATTATTTTATTTTATTGTATATTGGTTTGAATGACTTTCATAATCGTTATAAACTCTTAGATAAATCAATAATGGTTAACATAAATAATAACAAATTGTCTTTTAACCAAGTTCAAGATTCAAATCTTTATTGGTCAATGAGTATGAAATATTTCAATAAATCATGTTGAAAAGAATATCAACATTGTGTGTATTTATGATTTTCGATAAAGATTTTTCTCGACTTTCGATAACTTTATGTCAATATCATGATAAAAAAGAAACACTCTTACATATCATGCTTGTATACTTGCAAGAACACAACTTTTGAAGTAGATTTTATATCTAGCCAGATTTAATTAGTTGCACGTTTGAAAGACTAATTGGTGATTGTGATTGGTGCGTGAATATGGGAGAGGCTTGAAGAGAGAATGTGGTTCCTCCACGGTTCCTCATAGATCCAAAATCTGGCTTAGAAGTGATGCTTCTGTTCAGACGCACCACCGGTGCTACGTCGCTTTCTCATTAACCCTTCTTAGTTGTGTTGGCTGAAACGTTGGACTATGTCTTATGAGGTTGTGCTGATCGATATCATAGTTGGTGGACACATTCAATTAATTGTCATGTGAAAGCTATTACACATTGCTTTGGCTCGCATTTGAGATCGACACTTTGACAATTGGTAAGCCTTAAGCCTCACACTAGCACTAACCCAATATAGTTTTATTCATAGCTTTTATAAAAAAAATTCCCCAAAAGAAAATCCAAGATTAATATCACTGTGTATACCGAAAATAGGCGTTCAAACATTACATCATTTAGTTGGAGCAAACATTTTCAAACCTAATATCACTGTCAATTATTTGAATTAGCTCTTTATAGTATATGGACTAATTAATTTTTAAGAAACTTCCCTACGTTTAAAATTTCCGTATAATAAATAAGTATAACAAATTAGGAATGAATCATGACCAAATAGAACAACAGGCGACCAAACTTAATTTATTAATTAGTCATTTCAGTTGTTGGGTGCATATTATCCATTGCTATCTTACTCAAACCGAATCATCTCACTAAAGACGCGAAAATTGTCAACAAGTATGACAATATTAATAAAAAGGAATTGAGTTGGACGCAAGCCAGCTTATTTTTATTTTTAAAAATTACATATGGATCCAAGGGAATTTATTCAACAAAGGGATAAATAATAAATAAACCCAATAAAATTTTACACATAAAAAAGTTGAATATGGATTCTCACGTTGAATAAAAATCCCCCTTATAGAGAGAGTTGTCATTATTTAACTATTTATTTACAATTTTGGGCCAGGGTTTTGGGCCAACCCTTCTGACCAACTAAGCTGTTAAAACATTTATTTACCAATTAAATAAGAAAGTTAGTTGATAAAAAAAACGTAAAAAGTCAGAGGTTGTTTCAGTAACTAACTTGCTCGTTTCCTCATAAAGCACCGACAGATTTTAACATGCAATTAACTTTGATTCTCTGTGTATTTAAGACCTTTTTCTTAACGTAGCCAAACCAACCAAGGTATTCCATAACCATTTAGCCATTAAGAGAATATGTTTTTAATGACCAAATTGCCCTCAACTCCAAATATATTCCCACCTCTTCATGCTGCAAACACAACCAACTTCTTCAACCACAACCACCTTGTGCATTAAAACCCGTACCCCTCTCAGTTCCACAATATTTATCTTATATCTTTGTTTTCCTTTTCTTTTCTTTTTTTTGTTTCCCTCTCATCACTCTGCAATTCTCTGTCTCCAAACATGCCACTTTCTAGTATTGGATTTGAGTTATTATAATTATAAATGTTCTGTTTTTTATTTTGTGTTAAGTAAGCTGGTTTCCCAAATTTAGACATTGAAATTGGCACATGTTTTCATTTTTTTATGAATAAAAGTAGCATTTGTTTTCTCACATTTCCTTCTTAGAGAACTTATGCTTATAACGTAAATGACTAAATGTAGGGCCTGATTTGTGATTGTTTCATTCCTGAGTATTTACAATGGAAATATGGAATAGTTGGTGGGTTTTGCAAATTATGCAGTTGCTGGGTTTGTTTAGTTTTTGGATCTCATTTGCAAAGTTTAGGACTTTATTCTCAAGAGCTTTTGGTTATGGTCACAAAGTTGTGAAGGGTGACTGCAATGCTTGGATCTTAGTTTCCTTCAATGGTTTGGTCACAGTTAGTTCTTTCATATTCTTCCTCTTGGTCCTTTCTTGGGCTTATTTATATGCAATTCCCAGTTCTCAATCACTGATTCAGAGTCATGAGATTCCCAACAACAGTTCTGACACACTTGTTCAGAGTTATGACGTGATTCTAAAACCCAATGTTTCAATGGACACATGCAATGTGTTTGAAGGAAGTTGGGTGAGGGATGATAGCTACCCTTTGTATGATGCTTCTCACTGCCCTTTTGCTGAAAGGGGTTTTAATTGCCTTGCTAATGGGAGAAAAGATAGAGGTTACACAAAATGGAGGTGGAAACCTAAGAACTGTGAGATTCCAAGGTTTGATGTCCGGGGAATACTCGAACGACTTCGTGGGAAAAGGGTGGTTTTCGTCGGCGATTCCTTGAGTAGGACGCAATGGGAGTCCATGATATGTTTGCTAATGACAGGAGTTGAGGATAAGAAGAGTGTCTATGAAATCAAAGGCAACAGGATCACAAAACAGATAAGGTTTTTAGGTGTGAGGTTTAGTACTTTTGATGTTAGAATCGATTTTTACCGATCAGTGTTCCTGGTCAGGCCTGGTTCTGTGCCTAGTCATGCACCCCAAAGGGTGAAGACTGCACTGAGATTGGACAAGATTGATGATATTAGCCACGAGTGGATTGATTCTGATGTTCTTATATTCAATTCAGGTCACTGGTGGACACGGACTAAGCTTTTTGACATGTGAGTGACTTCATTTTCGTATTAGTGTATGATTTGCATCTTTATGTAGATAGTAGATATACATTTTAATGCCATGATCTTGTTTTCTATTTTTTTTTATAAATTCAATATTGGATTACTCCTCAACATGTTTTATGATAATACTTTTGGACTTACTTTTCATCTTTGCATCAGTAGAAAGCATGCTTTACTGGCCTTTTACAAATCACATCTTCACCATTGATAAGAATCTCAACTTTTGGACTCAAGTTTAATCTTCGGATCATCTGCAGTTGTATTTTTAACTGCACCTACTACAGTCATAATCCAAGGGCTGAAAAAATTTCAACATATTTATTTTAATATTTTAACATAAAACCAATAAATAAATAAAGGTAAGGATACTCTGCAATTTTTAATCCATAAGATTTAGATGTCTCAGAATTTCATTGTCCTGGCCTGGGTGTTCAAAAGATATTTAACAAGCAATAGCTTTTCAATTGATAACCTCATCCTAAGGGTAAATTTGGCCACTTGCTGCAGAAAAAATTTACCTTTCTGAATATTTGTCACGACTCATGAGTATTACTGGGAAGCCTTTACAATTTTTCACATTTTGTATACTTCTGGTCGTTTGAAAAAATTTAAATAATGGTATTACTTGTATAAACCAGTTTCTCTAAAGAGAAGCAAAGAATCAGGTTTGGTAAGGTAAGATACCAAATAATGTTTTTGACGCAAGTTTATTAAGACGTTGCGATGATTTTGGTCTCCATCAACTCTCTGATGAGGCTTAAAAAATTAGGCTTATTTCAAACGGTCTGATGGACTCTGATGAACAGCTGTATACAAAAAACTGGGTTATGACTTAAATTATAGAGCTTGTTCCACAAATTAGAAGATTGTTGTTTTTGGACTTTCTTTTACTCCTTTGGGATGGGCTAAAGATGGAGCTGGATTGGTGAATTATGCCCGAGATTTTCTTATGTGCAGGGTCATGATCCATGTTAACAGAACTAAATAAAGGGAGT
Source organism: Glycine tomentella (assembly GCA_007407185.1). Taxonomy (NCBI): domain Eukaryota; kingdom Viridiplantae; phylum Streptophyta; class Magnoliopsida; order Fabales; family Fabaceae; genus Glycine; species Glycine tomentella. The sequence continues at coordinate 2,858,791 of PYAF01003243.1, forward strand.
GATGTAAAACATCACGGTGGAATAATGTTCTGATAGTAAAAATCTTTGAATGTGCTTTATCTTACACTCCTTTTGTTTGAATTATCGATGACATATATGACCGTAAATGGATTTTGCTGGTAGTTGATAGTTTCTCAATTTGCACATAGTTTAAGCCACTACCATCCTCAATGTGATTTAGTTTTGCAAAAATAGTTTATACATTGGATTTTGCCCCATCATCATCATCCAATTATAGATTGCTATGTATTGTAAGTATGTTGACTTTTATAATGATAATTATCTTAAAAGCCATACATACTATGATTTCTAATTGGTTAACAGTGTAATTTTTTTTTTTTTACAGTAACAAAGCATATAAATTAAACTTTTACTTACTTTGTGTGCCCCTACAAATTGATTGTTTGATACATGACTAGGACTAAATTTTTCAGTGAAGATTATATATCAACCATTTGGTACTAACGTGATCTTCAGACAGGGGCTGGTATTTTCAGGTTGGTAACTCACTGAAGCTTGGAATGCCAATTAACTCTGGTTTCAACACAGCTTTACTCACCTGGGCATCTTGGGTCGAGAATACAATTAACACAAACAGGACAAGAATATTCTTCCGCACCTTTGAATCATCTCATTGGAGGTGGGTTGTGCACCATATTTGTTTATTTATTTGTTTAACAAGTTTGGAAAACAGCTAAATTCTAAATATGAACCAAAAATAATTATACCTCTGGTTCTGATTATAAGAAATAAATGATTGTGTATTATTTTACACTATCACTTGTTTCTTACAATAAGGATCAAAGATAGTACTATTTAGTTCACTATTCCTTTAGTAACATAAGAGCCATCAAACTTTATAGTACTTATGAAGTGTTAATCAATAAGATGGTTGCGTTTGTGGCAGTGGACAGAACCACAATTCTTGCAAAGTGACTCAAAGGCCTTGGAAGAGAACTAATGGCAAGGATAGAAACCCAATTTCAAATATGATCAACAAAGTTGTCAAAAACATGAGTGCTCCAGTAACAGTTCTGCATGTTACACCAATGACTGCATATAGAAGTGATGGACACGTGGGCACTTGGAGTGACAAGCCATCTGTGCCTGATTGTAGCCATTGGTGCTTAGCCGGTGTTCCTGATATGTGGAACGAAATTCTCCTCTCATATTTGCTACCAAAAGAAGGAGCAAATTAGCAAGAGAGGTACCAACATGTTAGTCCTTGTATCATCTAAGCCACATATATAGCTTGGTACTCAATTGTACTCAGCATCAACCATGTTAGCCTTTAACGACACGGTAGGGCCAAATGTACATTTGGAAATGAATAATGTATATAAAGAGTGATGTCAAATAATTGCCATTTGCAAAGAATTGATACCAGGACTAAAGTGTTTGTGTCACTTACCCCCTGCGGTTTGGAATGGTTTTTGGTTAACATGGATATGTATATGTGGTTGGTCAAGCTACTGTAGAATTGAATTTGAATAAATATAAAATTGATTTTAAGTAAACTTAAGTTTAAAGTGACATTAATTTTGTTTGAATAATAGTTATTAAAAAATTAATTTTGACACAAAATGTTCTTTGGAAAATTGCTGAATTCATATTGAGGGTATAATTAATGAAGAATTTTAATGTTCATATATATTTTTTATAAACATTTGTATCGTAAACATTTTGTAAAATTGCTGAATTCATTTTGAGGGTATAATTAATAAAGAATGTTAATGTTCATATATATTTTATAAAATCATTTGTATCGTAATTTATTATTATTATTATTATTATTATTATTATTATTATTATTATTATTATTATATACACATATACATATACATACATTAACAATTTTAAATTAAAGAACTAGCTTTGCAATATTTTTATATAATGAAAATAAAATTAAAATATTTACATAAAACTCAACATATTTCCATAGCATATTGACTCTTTTGTTTTGTATTATACTTAACATAATTTAAGGTATTGTGACAAATATAAGGTGTTATAAAGCGTGAATTCAGCCAAGAATTAGCCGAGCTGAACACATAGAATTGTATGTACTGTCATACTGTGAATTTTCAAGGGGTATGAGTGGAATAAATGTATGGACTAATGTTAGAGTATATATGTAAAAGCTTTTCGAAACAACTTCAACTTCAACTTGACTTGTCTGAACCACTCAAATCAAGTTTGCAACAAATTAACAAACATAATGATAAATGAAAAATCAAGTTTGATTAATCCAATATTCAAGTTAAAGCCATTTGAAAGTGATTTTTTTTTTCCTTTTTTCTTTTTTACCACAACCCCACACCATTGGACATGCGTTGAACAATTGTGGTACTACATATATGTCACTTGAATTACCATAAGAACAACAAATCGACAAAAACGACATTTTATTTATCATGCATTAGACAACAACAGCATCAAAGGCCCTATCATTCTCTACACTCAAACTCACAAGTTTTCACAAATTCAATAATCCTAAAGGGATATATATCATACATATGAAATTTATTTTCTTCTTTTCACAACCAGAAAGAGAACTCGGTCCCCCAACAGGGACCATGTCATGTCATCATTGGTCTGATAGATTTACTCCCCCATTCGGATGATGCATCTGATGGACTCCCCTTTCAGCATGTAATCAAAAGCCTTGTTAATCTCTGAGAATGGAACTGTGTGAGTGATGAATTTCTCCAGTTCCAATTCCTGCACACAAGACCAATTAAGACATTGGTATCAAATAAGAGTTATAAGGTTAACTTGGTGGTAAAGAAATAAGGGAGAATCTCCCTACTAACAATTAACCATTAACATTTGTCGATAAAGTTAAAAATAAAAACATCAATATATATGAATGAATGTCCTTATAGACTGTACAATTCAATCAATATTGAAGCTTACCCCATTCATGTACTTCTCCACAACAGAAGGAAGATCAGTGCGGGGTTTGTAGTTTCCGTAGAAGGTACCCTTTAGAGTTCTCTCGTTCAAGAAATTCACTGGATGAGTTTTGAATGCGTCATCTTTGTTTGGCACTCCAACAAGTACAGCAACACCCCAACCCTGAGAAGAACAAATCAAGGCTCAGCCTTTGAAAGCTTTATACAATAAACTTTTTAGCATCAAATTGAGCAAGAGAGTTATGATTTACGTACATCGTGGACGCATTCAAATGCCGAGATCATGGCTTGGATGCTGCCAGTACATTCAACAGCACGATCCACACCTCCATTCGTCATTGCAGCAATCACCTGGATACCAACGTTCACATCTCAATCAGCATCAGAAAATAACAATCAACATTGCAAAAACACAGCTTTAAGAGAATAGAAATATAATAGACTTCACTAAATTGTCCATGAACTAACCTCTTGTACAGGCTTGTCATGGTCTTTTGGGTTCACAAATTCATTGACCCCAAACTTCTTAGCTGCCAAGAAGAACAAAAATAATGAAATATCATCAATAAATGAATAGTCATTTAATTTATGCTGAGCTGAATCTTCAAGCATTTGTTGGAAGAAGGAAAAAAAACACTCTACCTTCTTCAAATCTGCTAGAAACTAAATCAACCCCAATGATTCTTGATGCACCAGAAATCCTTGCCCCTTCAGCAGCCTAGAATTTGGATAAAAAATTAGTCTTTTATCATTTGCATAATAAGTACAATGCTCACACACACAACACAATGGCACAAGGTTAACATACAGCAAGGCCAACAGCTCCAAGTCCAAAAATGGCAACAGAAGAACCAGGTTTTGGTTTTGCAACATTTATAGTAGCCCCAAGACCTACAATCACGAATGAAAAATGTGAGTTTGATGTTTTTACCAACATTATTATTATTATTGTAAAACTATGTCGAGGTCAGGATCTTCCAAACCTGTGCAAATTCCACAACTGAGAATACAAATTTTGTCAAGTGGGGCAGCAGGGTTGACTTTGGCAACACATCCAGCATGAACAACAGTGTATTCACTGAATGTGGAGGTACCAACAAAATGGTAAATAGGTTGTCCCTTTATAGAAAATCTTGTTTGGCTGTCATGGATCATGACACCCCTATCAGTGTTGATCCTGAGAAGATCACACATGTTGCTCTCCTCTGACTTGCAATGAGGGCATTCTCCACACTCCCCGGTAAACACTGGGAGGGCATGGTCCCCTGGTTTGAGATGAGTCACACCCTCACCTACGCTCTCCACAATCCTGAATAACAACATCAACACAACATTAATATTGATAACATAGAATGTTTGACCCTATTATGTCAGAAACCAAATAGACTTAACAGAAAATGAATCATTAGTCCAAATTATGAAGCAAGGATTTATGATGTGTGGTTCTGAGGAAAAGAGTTAGAAGAGAAACATACCCTCCAGCTTCATGACCAAATATACGAGGAAACAATGGAGTTTGGCCCTGAAACATAATTAAACATCAGAATAATTTTTTACATTTCAGACAAATAAACTTGCGTAAGAAACTAAACAGCCCCCATTTTATTATGTAATCAAGTAATTAATTTGTTAAATGTCATGGTACTTATCACTTGATCTATTTCCTAGAATGTTCTTTAGATCAAATTAACTATGATTTGTTGTGGATAATAACGGAAATTTGAAGTAAGGTAAATGTGTTTTTTTACCTTGGCTTCCCAGAAGTAAACATCAGTGTGGCAAAGAGAGGTGTAGAGGATCTTCAAACGCACTTCACCAGCTTGTGGTGGTGCCACCTCTACTTCTTCAATCACAAGTGGCTTCCCTGCCTCCCATGAAACCGCAGCTAGTACAATATTCATTTCAATCAACACATTATTATCACTGATCATGATGTGGCGTCTATCGAGTATTATTAGGCACAACAAAATTTTAAAACCAAATTTACACTTTTTACTAACAAAAAAAGATGATACTCTCTGTCTGGGAAACAAACATGTATATCATTAAGCACTTTAAAATAGTATGACTAGAATGGAGGGCAATTAACATTTTTTAATAATAAGAAAAATAACGACCCAAGTTAGATACAGAGAAAAGGAAAGGAACGTTATAATTTTCTAACTACAGAAATAAAAATATATCCAAGTTTATGTACCCTACAAAGAAAGTGTCAAGACTAAGGTAGGTTTATTCTTAAAATTCGAGTGACCATAAATACAGATTAACAAACTTAAAAAAACAAATATTTTTCCTAGAAAAAAAAAATCAGCAGGGGATGCTAATATGCTATGCTATGTGTAGCATCAAAACTGAAAAGAGATGAGACTGAGAAGAAGGGTGGATGAGTCAGTCACCTTTGCATTTGATGACTTGACCAACTGTGCTCGACGACATGAAGTAATAGTTAGTGAGAAGAAACGAGAATTGATGAGTGAGTTGGGAAATGGTATTGAATTGTGTTATGGAAACAGAGAGTGAAGATTTTATTTATAGTGATTAATGAGAAAGCAAAGAAGGGGAGAGAGAGAGAGAGAGAGATCCCACCGAAGATTCTACAAACAAATGACAATACCACTTTGGTTTAGTACTTTCCAAGCGGCGCCATAGGTTCTTTCGGTACACAATACACATGCCACGTAAACTGCCCACAGTTCCTGGTTTTTAATTTTTACTTTCTTTGTTGTGACTCGTGACACTGGCCCAGCAAGTGCCATTTTCATTTAATTTCTTTTCCATAACACTTCTGAAAGCGATTTTCTTAATTATAACTAATAAATAAATAATAATACTAATATACATATACAATTTATTTTAAAGTGATCGTTTGTATTCATTTCATCGTTAAAGAAAAAGTAGTTTCTATTTTTTTTTAAAATATCAATTTTATAGTATTTTATGGTATCCTTGTCAATTGTCATTATATTACATTGCAGCTTTTAAAATACAATCCGAGTATTGGAAATATTTCACTCTAGTTAGAATTTACCAAACAACAGCAACACAAGTTACACTTGAATTAATTAATATTTTGTTAAACCAGGATGGCACAGCCACTTTCTTCATGCATCACATTTTTTTAATTCTATGCTACATGTAAGAATTTCTATTATCAATATCCACAATTGAAATTTAACCCAATCAAACACATTGCTTATATTTGGAACATGTAAATATTGGTGATGGCAGTGAAGTGCAAAAGTTCTGGAGTCCATTCTGCAAAGAGTATTCTGTCGTTGAGTGTTAAGGGGGTTTCATCTTTATCGCTTTCATTCTTTGCTCTTTCTTCTTTCTTCATACTTCTTTACATTATTTTGTGGATTTTTCTATCATACTACCTTTCATCTGCCAATTTTATTTAAATCTATTTTCTAAAAAAAATAAAAGTTTCCAAAAAATTTACTAAAGATTATTTAAAATTAATAAAAAGAAACTAAAAATGAAAAAGTTAAAAAGAAAATATGAATATTGGTCAAGTCAAACCGGAAGAATTTTTTTATTAACAGGATTGAAAAAGTTAATGTAATTTAATTTAACCTCTACATTCAAACTATCACAATAATTTTTTTCCTTCTTAATAATCATAATATTCTTAGTTTAGAATAGAATTAGATTATGTTCATGTGAGACATTTCAGTTAGTTTATATTTTTTTTTTATTAGTTGAAAAATTCATGAATCAAAATCAAAATGTCCCTGTAAGAAAGGAAGATCGCATTGATGATATTTTTGTCAAATTCGATGATCTAGGTAGAAGAAGTTCATGACTTTTAGTCTAATGACCGATCAAGAAAACGACGTGCCACGACAACGGCACATTTTCAAAGCAGTATGATGACCGTAGGTGTTAACTGTAAACCATTTTTTCCCCTCTTTTTTTCTGTTGGCTTGCTTCCTTCCTTTCTCCTCCACCGTCAACTTTTCCAGGTTAAACTTCTAGATGACGCATTTGTATGTATTAATTTAATGTTTCAAATTTTAAATAAATTAAATTACCCAACAAGTTGGTCCTCTTCCATCAAAAAACAAGTTGGTCCTCTAGCTAGAGTAATTAGTGGGTTAATCTGGATTATTCGATATGGTTGATCCTGGAATTAAATTTAAAATAAGTCGGCGAAAAAATATAAAGTACCAAAAAAATTTAGAAAAATTAGTTATAATTTACTTTTGTGGTGACTAAAATATTAACCTCACTTTGCTCCCTCGATCTTAAACACAAAAGGCATCGGTGGCAATAATTAAAATTTAAAAGTGGTAGTTTGAACTCTAAAATAAAGCTCGATTCTTGGAGCTGCACATTGGATGTTTGGTTGGTGGATGGGAAATAAAGAATAAGAGAAGTCTAGAATTTGAATTGAAAATAGAAAATAGAAGTAAGAAAAAATTCTAATTTTAATTTTTAGACGTTAATATTTTCTTTTCTATTTATTGGTGTTTTTTCTCTTTATTTTATTTTTATTCAACTAAACATACTATTATTTTTTGTATTGATAAAGATAACAAATTGGGAAATGAAGAATAATAAATAAACATAGAAAGATTATTTAAATAAATAAGTAAAAATTTATTTTCATTAATTTAAATGAGTGAAAACACATAAAAATGAATCAATTATAAAAATAATATTTAATATAATAATTGTTTACAATCATCAAATTGAAACAAGCATATGAAAACCCTCATTTTGTATTAGGATGCTATTTCGTTGTTTGAACATTAAAAAATTAATATTTTTATTTTATATTATTTTTCTTCAAAATAGTTTTAACAAAATTATTAATTACATTAATTACAAATTACAAATATTATAATGTCAATAATCATTTTCAACAAAATTATTTTTATTAAAAAATATAATATAATTTTAAATTCACTCAAGTATTCATGTGAGATACCAAGAAAGAAAAATATTTAAAAATAACTAATATGTTCTTAATTTTGGGAAAAAAAATATTTAGAATTGAGATAAAATCCAGATATATACACAAACACATATAAGACGGAATGGGTAACACTAAATGATTGTCCTTGTATATTTTTTTATACGCTTATTAAAAATACACTTCTAATTTCATTGTTTACGAAACATCATGGTACTAAGATATGGTGTTTCTTGAATAAGTGTTGTACCAAAAGAATCTTGATCACACTTTTATCTTTTGAAGGGAAAAAAAGTATGCAGTGTTAGGACTAAGGATGATAATGAATAGAGAATACTACAGTACTCATCTTCGTATCCACATTTGAAAAAAGTACCCATGTTCACTTCCATATTTGTGGAGATAACAACTTCAATTCTCAAGATTCCACCCCTATTCTTACGGGTTACCCTAATGTAAGGAAAACAATAATTATAGTGGTATTTGTTAGAAGCAAATATTTATCTGCAGTTGGAACTTGTCACTTGGGCGGACAAAGGTGCAGGGAGCGAATTATAGACAGACAAAACCGCTAGCAAAAGTTGACACAAGAAAAGATATGGCATTAAAGTAATTTCTCTACATAAGCTTTTTATATCATGGTTGAGCTAATTTTGCCAAAATAACTAGGTCCAAAATCTTCACATCCAATGTGTCATCTACCTTTACAATTCCATCCGTACCATCTACACCAATCAACTTGCCGGTTGCACCACGCAATGCCCCACCCATAATCTTTATTTTGTCTGATTTTCTTGGTACCACAGCCTCCATTTCATTAGGAACGGCTGTAATCGTTTCACCATTACCACTAGATCCAAGAGCTACCCTGTAAGAGCCATCCTGAAGAAACAAAAAATGCCAACGTCATTAAACAGAAATATTTAGTTTGGGCATATTTTGTCTCAACTTGAATATCCCTCGTACAAATATAAAAGAACATGTGTGGACAAGCAAGCAACTAGGTCAGGTCACCATACCGGGAGAGCCTCTCTTATAACTCCAATACATTCCTCTCCAGCCCTGTGTACGTTGACCAATATATCTGGGATAAACCATGGCCCTTCGTTTTCCCCACCTACAAAATTAAACCACCGGATTGGCAAACTAACGTAAGAAAAATACATTTCATTTTTCTGTTTATGATCCAAACAAAACAAATCAGCAGTACACATAATAGATCCAGGATTAAGCTTTGTACAAAAATGAAAATTTTAACAATTATCCTTATGGGGATGTCACCACGGTAGACATGTGAGACAAGATATGGCATTTGAACTAAAACCACATGAATAAATTTGCAAAATGTTTGAACCAGAATAACCACTATCCTTGACCATGTTTGACTAGTGTATGTAATCAAATGAGAAGAGAAAACAAACAAGTAGCAAACCAAATATGTGCAGAGTAATAATCATCTTCCTATTAAATGCAATGTAATAAGTGTAGAATAATAATTAAGAAAACCAATGAGACCCGCTACTAAGCCTGTCACTGGTCGTCCTTCATTTCAAGGGCCATGCTTTTTAAGTTACTTTACTATTATAGATGAAGAGAGGTACATCACAAAGTTGCAGTTTGATTATGTAACCAAATAGACAAGCCAAAAAAAGACCAAGAAAATATACATGATAATAAGATGAGCCGAAAAAACCAAATTTGCCAAACAAACTTACCTAAAACTGGAGACATCATGTCCATACCACCTGTGCCTGGAGTCATAGGCTGTCCTCCAGGGGTGCCAGGAAGATAAGATGCTGAACTTGGTGTCATAGGCTGTCCACCAGGTGTTGATGGTAAATATGGGCTTGGAGCATTGGCTGCAAAACAACCCCCAGAATAGAGTATTAGCATAAAATTAAAACTACAAATACACTATTGATTTGAAGGGACAAGAGGTAGTGCTACCATAGGCAGAACTGTCCCGAGGCGTTCCAGCTTCACTATAATTTCCACCGGGAGTGCTAGCCCAACCAGCACCAGGAGTTGGGGCTTCATATGGCCGTGAAGGAGGGCTTCCAGGCTGAAATGATTAAAAAGGAAAAAGACAATAAAAATATGGTTCCTCATATGAAGTTGCAGAGTATCTCAAGTTTGCTGAATCTCCTGACCTGATACTGTGGACTGGCTCCCCAAGAGCCTGGATTTCCATCTTCCCAGTTATCCCTGATTTTATTTTCACCATCAGAATTCATACATCACACATCACATATGCAACAAACTTAATAGTACTGCAGATATTAAAGAGGTAAAAATGCTTTTAACTAACAAATTCATTATAACCCTCAAATTCTAGTAGCTTCTGTTTCGGACATTGATGCCTTTTTGAAGGTTGATTAACTTAGACATTTTATTCTATCTTTTCCTTTTCCAATTGGATAAATAAATTAAAAAAGGGCCCCGGCATACAAATTGGAAGGAAGAATTTTTTTTATTAAAGCAGAAAGTATGTAAAACAAAATCAGAGCAGTATATATTAGCTCAACAAGGAACAATGATGACTGGACGAACCTTGGAGGACTCATTGGAGTATAAGGATTCCATGCTCGGTCACGCATAGGTGTTCTCATTCCATCATGAATAGGTGTTGCTATAAACAGCAGTACAATTAACAATTAGTAGTTATAACTATCTGTCAAACATCAGACGTGTTGATCCTAGAAAATAAATAAAAAGTCTATAACAATAAAATCAAACAAACCTCCAGGATCTCTCATTGGAGTCATATATGGATGTAAGGGAGTTCGAGAAGGATGCATCGGTGTTTCACTTCCCATTCCATAGCGAGATGGATCACTGGAAGAACACATAAGAGTCAGATGGTTGAACATCTTTCAACGCACACAAGGAATCACAAATCATATGAACAAATAACTTACCGATATGGGGTTACAGCCACATTGTCAGATATATGGTTGCGGTCAACTGCAAATCACCAAGTCAGAAACCATGCAAATACAGAAATACATGCAATACAGGTGTTTGCCCCATTAAGAAGACATACCTGTCACAACCTTCATTTGGGATTCCAACTCAACACGAACTGTTGTGCCTTTAACATCTATAACACGCCCACGGTAACCTTTATAGGGACCCTGGCGTACTTTAACGGTTGTCCCGGCCAAACTATCATGGCCTCTTCCACCCCTATGTCTCCCTCCAGCTATACCACATCCAAATAAATTAACATCAGAAATGTTTCTTAAAAAAAGGTACAACAAAATGAGACTGGTTCAATGTTTCGGCATATAATACAGAGAAAAATTTAGACATACAATCCATTGGCCCTCCTCGAGAAAACCTCCTTGGGGACGGTGGAATACGACTTGGACTTCTAAGACTGGCAAATCTTGAGTAGGCATCACCCTAAAGGAGGAAAGGAATAAATTAAGCAGTTACAAGGCTAAAAAACAAAAAACTAAAATGGGATAATGGTTACATTTCTTTCACCACTGGACCGTGAACCTCCCACAACTACACACGATTGGGCCTTAGCACATATAAAGCCTGCATGTTCAAGATGATGGCGATCAAAGATGAACAAGATTCCTCTATATATGTGCTCCACAGGACCTTGTTTCCCCTAACCAAAAAACATAAACAGATAAATAAATATTAACAATATAATCTTTCAAGAAATAAATCTAGCCAAAAGAAAAAATCTCACTTTGCAGGGACCATCAACGATCCGCACAACATCCTTTGACGACACTGTATTCTTAAACCTATCCTGCACACTTATTTTCTTATCTATCTTGCATTTGATCTCTCTTAATTTAATAAGCACAACTTCAGGTCTGTCAGGAATCCCCTTAAGAACCTAGAAAAAGCAATAGGCATTAATTTAATGACATATGTATCAAAACTTTAATAAAATAAATTGAGTCCTTTAGGTACTGACCTGAAATGCCTCACTTTCTACACGTATTATCACACCAAAGCTATTATTACTGCACCATGTTAAATTAGAAATGAGAAAACTTTGAAACATATCATATCACACAGAGGCAAAGTGTTATGCCTAATCTCAGGCACAAGAAAAGGCTTACTCTAACAATACAAGATCGCGAAGTTCATAGTCCCCAATTCTTGTAACTCCAGTAGTTACTTCTGAACTTTCTACAACATCATCTGCAAATACACGGATCTAGAGAGGATATTTTTATGTCAATTCTGCACTAAATATTATTAGAAAACAGAAATTAACGAGCCTTTCAGCAAATCTATATAGAGACCATAAAACTCACATGCTCTTTTGTTGTATCAGATATTAAGATCAACACATGCTGCTCCACCTTCACAACCATGCCCGTAGCCCCCTCTTGGGCACCAGAAACAACCTTAACGTGGTTTCCTGGTTCAAAATATTTACAAAGTTCCTTTTCATTTACAGCAATAGTTTTCTGACACACAAAGAAAAAAGATAATTAGACCATCATGAAATCAATTTATTATTAATCATCAACCTGCAAAACTGGCAGACTATACACAGAATAAAACCAGTTAATTATCCATTCATACTTACAGGAAGATCCTCCATTTCTGGTCTTATATGAACATTATCTTCATCAACTTTCTCTACCTTCCCCTTCAAGTTCTTTAAATCTCCCTTTATAACAATTACAGCATCACCTTTCATAAAATGGCCTTTCTTTCTGTTTGCAAACAAAGTTGATAGACTAGCTACGTCCCCGTCTCCACTCTCACCCGGTTTGCGAAATTTTTCAAGCTCATCAAAAGTAGGTTTGATGTTCTGAGCACTAATGGATTTTATTGATACAGTTTTGTATAAGAATCCATCTTTGAACATCATGCCTCCAATTGCATCAAATCGTTCCCCATAGGCATCGCGTCTATGCTCCACACGGATATGCAGTTCCCTGAATAGAAAGCATAAATTTATTCAGACCAGGAACGGAAAAGTTTCCGAGAAACAGAAGACTTTCAGTAACAGAATGGAGAGAACCAGCAAATACCTTGCTTCATCGACATTCATAAAACGAGGAGGAGGAACAAAAGCCTTCTTTTTCACAACTTCTCTACCTTCCTGCATGACACAAGTGATTTGTAAAAAAGATATAGACTCAGGCTATTTAAACTTCCAATAAAGTTAAACATGGGTCAAATAGAATACATGAATTTACAAAAAACTGCAACATTTCATACCAATTTGTTTGCAAGAGCCTGTAAGTCTATCCTTGGAATTAATTTGACAGTAACCCTCTGCCGCACATTATCAACATCCACTACCTATAGAAGAGATATTTGATAGTAAATAAAGAAAACAAAATGGATGGTATCATGAACTTTCTAGAATGCGATGCATACTTTGGCAAGGTCCCCTTTATAAGTCCCAATTTTCATTCTGACCCAAGTATCTCTAGCAAGATCAATAGCTTTGCTTTCTACTGACAAAACATCAGTCATTTCTCTGATTGGAACAAGTGTTATTTTTTGGCCAAATATATTGCGTAGACCTTTGCAAGCCTGAAAACAAACGCAAATATTAAAACAAACACCCACAATTTAATCCATAAGGACCTGTGTTATTTATGAACAGACATTTTACATGATAATACCTCTCTGACATGGGCTTCTTTATCTGCTTCCACGTATATATAGTTTTTGAGATGATCGAGAGCAATAGCTGATCTGATTTGCAAATCAGACCCCTTATCTATGTACTTTTGCATGAGGCAAACAGCTGTTTCCCTCTCACGACCAATCTAATGAACAAAAACAAAGAATATATGACATTGCTTCTATATCCTTGCAAGAAGGAAATTATCACAAAATGTATAGGAACATACTGCACATTTGACCATCCACAGCTTTGGATCTCTCACAGATGGCAAAAGAGCTTGTTGCTCTACATCTGTCGTTTCTTCATCATAATCTGTTAGGCGCCTTCCATAACGTTCCTGGATGCTTCTGGCCATAGCTTCAAGATCTTCATGATCCTCATGGTGATGTGGCAGCATACGGCTACTACGCATCTTTCTCCCATCATCTTCTTCTGGCAGATCCGCTCCACCTTCAACGATGAAGTCTGCATGTTTCAACAGTTGTTAACTTAACTACATAAATAATGGATGTTTTTACACAAAGTATCTGAGGTCCTGAGACAACAAATTTATAAAAACTGCACAACATGTGCATAACAGCAGAAGCACACAAAGTTCAATCCTTCCCCAAAATTCAGTCACATGAAATAAAAATCTAGCATCACAATTCGGAATAAAATATACATTTATACACATGAAATTATTCATGAATAAAACACAAAAATCTGTTTGGATTTTTAGTTTTATTTCATGTTTTAAAAAACTTGTCATCCAAAATCTGTTCGTAGAGTAGAAAAATGTCTCAAACAAATTGTTTTCTTTAACATGTTTTCAGGGATCAAGCGTATGCACTTATCCCACATCTACCTTCTACCATTACAGTTGTCGCCACCTCCACAGCAATAATCACGACACCACCCACAGATGCTACTGCAATCGTCTTGCCATCCTTATCAAGCATCCCCAATGGTCCTTGATTCTATTGCATCACATCACCCCCACTATTCCCCCAATTTCTGTCAGATAACAAGTTTACATCTACTCTATTTATAAAACAGTCAACACTGACATTGATGCTCGCCACCCAATGCTACTGTTGCAACCGGCAGTCTCATTTCTAAAACACCACCAAGCCCCTAAGTGGAAATTTGTCATCAGAAATATAATGGTTCCAACAGGAAAATTTAACCCATGCATCAAGATACTAGAGAAATAGATACTCTGGGCACACCAAAATTTCCATCAATCCAAAAGCATATAATCAATCTGATGGAAACTCACTACTGGATCTGAGATTAATGGGCCTGTGTCTGGATTAGATGCAAAGATCATGCTCCAAAATATTCCATTTGGATTGTTTATTCCAGGAGGTGTAGTCAGAAGGCAGTAACGCTATTATGCTTTGTAGTGAATGGTGGTTATGTCATATAATAGTTATGCTTTGTAGTGTATTTTCTTAATATTCTTCATTTAGGAACAGTGTGTGAAAGTGCAGTTATGACATTGTGCATGTGAGTTTGAGAACAGAGATGCAGAAGAGCAATGACACAGAGAATACCATTGCTGTAGCGTGAAATTTCAGCTTGTTTCAGTATATGTTGACAGTTCAAATTTGATGTTTTATCACAATCATAAAATTGATCCTCAATGGTATCAGTATAGCCTCTGAAAAAAAAGAGTCTCAATTTTCTAACTCCAATCTTTTAAAGTGTCTTATCAATTTGAAAAACCTAGCACAAGAAGTACCAGAATATTACTAAAACATCAATTAGACCAAGACAAATTAAATGGGTCCATAAAACAGACTAGAAGACATGACTTCATATTCATAATTATTGCTAGTAACACATCACCTCAAATAACAAAGCAGTCCTTCCCGTTCACAAAAACATTCACTTGACACAATTTCTTGCCAGTAGTTCCTTTCATATTTTTAAAAACAGTGTTGATGGGAACCAACTTTTATGCTAGTCAGTTAAACATGAACATGATCCAAACCAAGGATCTAATAGCAGATCACAACACCTTAATTGCAGAAAAATGTCACAACAATATTACAGTGGGTACAGATTACATTAGCCTGCAATATGTACTGCAACTGTAACTTTAAATCCCAGTATGGCTGTCAATGTCAAATCCCACTCCCACAAGAGCCATGACAATAAAACAAAAGAGCATCCCACAAATTTCAATTCCAGGATCCACTTGCCCATGGTTTTAAATTGCGATCTGCGGCATCAAGGTATTTTGACACTCTGCAATTGCATCACGACCGCAATTGCCTGCAATGTAAAGGTTTTCTGGCTCACCGCGACCGCAATTTAAGACCATGTTCTTGCATAATCAAACAACACTCCCAAGGTAATCCAAAATATTAAAAAAAACAATAGTCATATACAGACATAATCAGTTAAAACTTCAAACACTTCCGCAGGAAAGGATTGTATACCATATCTAACCGAGATTCAAATCAACCACGACCAGCTAATAAGCTTTTCAGGCCATCTAATTGAAAGAGAAAAACAAACCCTGAATCCGCAGTTCCAACCCTAATTTCATCCATCCCCCATTCATATTTAATCGGATAGATTTCAATTTTCAATCTAATAATCAAATCACAAACGAAATTAATAAGACAATATGAGGGAGAAAAAACGCACCGTCTTCTCCCTCCTCTTCTTCCTCTTCCTCATCACTATCCACCACGGCCTCTTCGTCGAAGAAATTAGAAGCGGAAACCTTCTTGTACTGGCGCCTCCGACCGCCACCGCCACCCCGTCCATCGAAATCTTCGTCATCGTCGTCCTCTTCCTCCTCGTCCTCGTCGACCTCCTCGGCGTCGTCGTCAATGAATCCAGATCTTCTCCTCTTCCTGCCGCCACCGCCGCCGCGTCCTCGGTGGTTGTCCTCGTCCTCCTCCTCGTCAAAGTCGGCGACCTGCTCGTCCTCTTCCTCGTACTCCTCCTCATCGTCGTCGTCCATGCCACGGCGACTCATGCCGCAAACCAAAACCCTAGGTTTTCTGGATGTGAGTGTTGGTGGTGGTGTTGCTGCTAATGCTATGCGTGCAAAGCCTACAACAACAGATTTATGGTAACATCAACACACACACCCGAGTTACCAACGGAGCCCGTAAAAGTAATTCAATAATAACGAGTTATTTATATGTGTACATGAAAAAAATGGTATATCAACTGTAAAATTTGGACGTGGCTCCCATTTCACAGTTTCTTTCTGTAGCCCTAATAACCCAATGTCTCTAAATTACGAGGAAAAGAGACGATGCCTTGACCTGGCTGGGCCAATCTAGTTCTAGCACTACAAAATTATATTAAACACCAAGATATAATCAATAAAAATTATTTACTAATCATATTTCAAGTTTAGTTTTAAATTGTGAATATGAGTATTTTCTTTATTTTATAAATTTCATATTTCATATTGACCAAGATAACATGTATGATGGGGAAACATGGGATATCTTAATCGTTATTACTTTTGTAGCTGTAATGAATTCTAATTATATAATATTTAAATTAGATTGTAAAATAATAACTAACAAAAATACGTTGCCTACTAAGGAC
>PYAF01003243.1:2875910-2888218 GCA_007407185.1 Glycine tomentella
ATATTAAAATTTTAAATTCGAGATTAATAATTAAATTAAAACATTTTTGTGTCAAATTAGCTCAAGCATTTTGTGGTGAATAATTTTCATTTATTTTTTAAATTATAAAAATATCATTATAATTTTTCTAATTATTGTTGAATCTTGATAAACTTTTTTTCTGTTTTTTATATTGTAAAATTTGGTATCTATTATTATTTTTATAGTAATTCTATTACAAAATATATTTAAACTTTTTTTAATTACTTAATCACATTTAAAAAAAATAGACTGCCAGTAGTATAAATTAAACTGGTAAAAGTTATTTAAATAGTGTCATTCAAAATGCTATACTTCTACATTATTGTGTCAAATTTATTGATCGATGGATTTACTTTTTTTGATCGAAATAGACTTATAATATTTTTATTCATGGCCAATTCTCAATACAAAACAAAGAGTAAATTATACTTGTATTTTCTGTATTTTGCTTAAATTTCATTCAATATTCATTCTTTTTTTTCATACTACAAAAAACCTCTTAATTGGTCAAACGACTTTTAATGAAAATTTATGTCTAAAATACTTTTGTCTTCTTCCTCTCAACCTAAAAATATATTTAAGACTCTTGCTTCTTTTTGTTTTTCTGTAATTGGACGTAAACTCATCTTTTTGTTGGACGTGAACTCACCTGGTTGGTATGTAGTGTTATCAGGATCAATGTAACATCCCGGATGCTGACGAGGGCGGGGAGTGATCGTCGGTGTAATGAGGCACACCCAAGGAGCAGCTCCTAATTGGCTTCCAACGGGAGGAGTATATGAATGAATCGAATACACACCTGAACGAGAGGGATCCAGAGGCTGTGCAGGTATGAGACTGTACAGTTGAGGATAACTTAAAGGAAATAATAGGTACTACCTATACCAACAAAGTGCATCTATTTTTCGGTAACCCATAACTTAAGAACTCCACAGTTAAGCGTGTTTGACTTGGAGCAATTCTGGGATGGCTGACCTCCTGGGAAGTTTCTTAGGAAGTGTGTGAGTGACGACAAAGCACGTTGAAAAGTCTTGTGTTGGTATGTAGGGACAGTCATTGATCCTGCAAGTGATCGGGCGTTACAATCAACGTTGCATATCTCACTTGGTTGGTCTCATTGGTTCATAAAGTGGACCAAAATATATACGTTGCATGTTTCAGGACCCATATATTCCAATTTATCCATTGTGTTTCTCCAATAAGAGGAAAATGAATAGTATTCGCGAATGGTGAAGAAGAATGAGACTTGAACAATAAATTCTGAAACTAAATGGAATGAGATAATTTGGATTTTACAATTAAAATATAAGGATAATTTCGTCTGCTCACATAGTTTAATTGACATTAATTAATGGCGCTAAGAGATGAGACTAAAAGTAATGTATAAAAAAGGAGAAATATCAAGTGAAATTTTAACAAAACCCAGATGGTACAAATGTAATTTATTCTAAGAAAAAACATGATGAAAAATAGAAAGAGAGGACATAAACAGAATCATCACAGTTAATTCATGAGTAACATCATTAACTTGTATATTAATGAATTCAATAACATAGGTATGATTATGAAATAACACATTTTTGTACTCTTCAATCACGAACCCTAATTCATAATTATTTAGAATTATCTATAGATGAGTTCCAGATGGAATTACTTTTGATAATTTTTATAGTTTATTTTACTTGATATTCTTATGAATATTAAATTAATCAATCAATTATTAAATTAAAAAATTTCATTATGTTAATTGAGTTTATAAATATTATATATTTATATAATCTAAAAATTGTTAGTATTTTTTTTAATCTTAACACTTGATAAGATGTTATGAGCTCGGTGGGTTGGAAAAAGATTACTCTCCCAAAAAAAAAAAATCTCATGCAAGTTAGTATACATCTTAGAATGTTTGGGTAAGTTTCTCTAGAAGTACTTCTAGAAGAAGAAAATAAGAGCAAAAAGATGAAATGAGCTTTTCCATAAGTAAAAATAAGCTCTCCATTAGTTAATTTGTAGAAGCTCACCAATGTAACTTATCTAAAAGATAAGATGACATCTACAAATTAGCTAATGAAGAGCTTATTTTTACTTATGGAAAAGCTTATTTCATTTTTTTCTCCTTACTTTTCTCTTCTAGAAGTGCTTCTAGAGAAGTTAACATCCAAACAGGCCCTTAGATTGGTGTTTCGAAACATGTTCCATCGCCATCAAATAGTAGTGGTACGAGCACCGAAATCAATTTATCAAAGTAAGAGATCTCATTATGAATGTAAATGTATACAAGAAAGTCATGGGGCTCTAAGTGAAAAAATAATAAAAAATAAGTTAAAATGTAGTTTTTATTTTTTTATTTGTTAATTCATAATTTTTGTTTTTATTTTATTTTTAATTAAGACATTTTGTTCTTCATTTGAAAAAATTAGAAATTTAGTCCCGTATTTTTTAATTGAGATATTTTAAAAAAATTATGATTTTAGTTTCATTATTCAATTTTAAACTTGATTATGTACTTTTTTAATTATTTTTTAATAAATTAAGTTATTTAGTAATTAAATAATTTAAAAAACAACATTTGTGATGTGAATAATAAATAGACACATGCCATGCAACGTTTACTAAGTACATAGATCAATATTTAAAATTGGTCACAAAGACTAAAATTACATATTTTTTTAAGTAAGAGAATTAATGTTTCAATTAAAAAGAAAAGACTAAAATCATGGACTTTTTAAAAAAGGATGATGAAATGTCTTAATTAAAAAATAGGGGAACTAAAATCACAAATTTAAAAAAATAAAAAGATTAAATTACATTTTAACAAAGAAATATTGTACACCAATATTATCAAAATTGAACCAATCATTGACTCGATCGTCATGTTGAGTTAGTGAATTACTAGATAAACAAATGGATTAATGAACCACATAATAAATTTACATATGACATAAACAAAGTTGGCCACAAATATATTAATCTTGTGTACTGGTCTATGCATTTTCATCTTTTAACAATTTAGAGTTTTTGGGTTCGAATCCCAACCCCTTTGCCAAACCTTTCACACTCATTTTAAATTTGGCTTAACAAATTTTAGAAAGTTTAATAAAAAGGAAATAACATGTTAACAATGCATCATATCGTCAATAATATTATAATCTCTAATGTCATTTCTATTGTGAAATCGTCACTTGGTAAAATTAACTTTTCATATTGGTTCAAATTTATATTGTTCTTTTCTCTCCTCAAAAGGCTTTTACTTAAAAGATTATAATGTCTATAAAATCACTAGTTAAGAGCTATAGTTCAATAATCAAGTTACAATGTTGCCCAAGAAACTCCCATAAATTATAAAAAAGTGAAGTTGTCACCAACTTTATTCAAAACCCAAGAAAAAATAGAAATACCTTTGCTTTAAAAGAATAAAACTTTAGGAATTATGTTGAAAGATTACTTAGAAGTTATGATTTATTATATTTATTAAAAGACTTTTTATATATGTTTAAATGTAAAGAACCAAATAATAAAATATTACTTCTATTTATCACACACACAAAAATATACTATTCATTTATATACTCGTATCTTAGTTGTATGATTGACACGTGTAAGGCCAGAAATAGATACTTGTGTTAGCCGAAAAGAAGGAGCAAATGTTCGATCTTCAAGAGCACAATGGCATCATCGTGTCCACAAAATTCTTGAAGCTCGCCGACCTTATTAGGATCTCAACTTCTACATTAATCTTTCCATCAGACATCAGTTTCTATGATTTTCTGCACTCTTGTATTCTGAGCTGAACAAATTCTGTTCTTCTCTCGTATAGTGAAGTAACCAATAAGCACATAACCCTTCGTGGACATGGCAACAACAGCCTTGTCCACGACCAGTGTGCTTTGCTGGAGGAACCCTCAGCACATGCATATTATCCTACCCTCTTCACAGACACTCCAGAATGGAACTCTAAGAACTGCTGTAGCTGCTTCAGCCTCAAAAGATAATATCAGCATAGAAAGTGAGAAGTGTTGTTCCTCTTTGTTGGTGAACAGAAGAACAGTTTTGGCTTCTGGGGTTTCCTTGGGTTTCCCGGGTGAGAGTTTGGCTGTGGTGAAACAAGGCCTTCTAGCTGGGAGAATTCCTGGCCTGTCCGAGCCAGATGAACAAGGTTCGTTCACTTTGTTAATTCTTAAGTTGAGTTTTTCATACATTTTTTTAAGTTTGAATTCCAATTGTCTCTTCTTTTATAGATTTTAAATAAAAAACTATGTACCAATTGCTCGGAGGCTTCACGCTGCGCAGGTAAGGAAAAGGGATATTGTACACAGACTAACCCTTGCATATGCAACAAGCCTGTTTTCGGATTCGAACCCAAGACCAACAAGTTACTAAGAGACAACTTTACCGCTGTTTCAAGACTCGTCCTCTTTTATAGATTTTAAATGATTTTGTTTTTTGATAGACAAATGTGAATTTGGTAGAATATTCCTTTTGTTAGTAGAGAAGATCAAGATTTTAAATGAAAGTGACATAATGTAGGCAAGTATTTGATCAGACAGGTTGGAGGACGTATCGCAGGCCAGATGAGAAGTCAGGAGGACATGGTGTTGGATGGAGTCCTATTATTCCATACAGCTTCAGAGTGCCTGAAGAATGGGAAGAGGTGATGCTTAATGATCTCTTATAGTTAAAGTTGGAAAAAATGTTTTAAGTATACAGTGGAAAAGACCAATGAAATAACTCCTATTTCTCTCGTTTTGGGTGAGCAATTTAATTATCTTTTAATCTGAAAGATATGTAATCACATTTCTTCACCTAGAGGACATTTTATCTCTTTTTGTCCTTCTGCTTGCTTGCTTCTGTATACTTAATGCAGGATACATCTGCTTAACAGGTACCGGTATCAATAGCAGATCTTGGTGGTACAGAGATAGATTTGAGATTTGCCAGCTCTAAGGAAGGACGGTTGTTTGTCATTGTTGCTCCTGTTCTTAGATTCTCTGATGGTGAGTATTGAATTTGCCTATCTTTCTTTCTCCATCTTAGCTTTCCAGAGACAACGAGAATAAAATTGAAACAGAAAGAACAATGAAACTTCTAGGTGGTACTTCCATTTATTGCTTGCTTTATATGATAACTATACATCTATACAGATCTTGGTGACAATGCTACAATAGAAAAAATTGGACCTCCAGAGAAAGTGATCAATGCATTTGGTCCAGAAATGATTGGGGAAAATGTAGAAGGGAAGGTTCTGAGCTCTAATGTAGCAGAACATGAAGGAAGAACTTACTACCAGTTTGAGCTGGAGCCTCCTCATATTTTCATTACTGCCACTGCAGCTGGCAACCGCTTATATTTGTTTGGTGTAACAGGCAGCGGTATAGCTATTTATCCTCTTCTAAATAGTTTCACTTTTTTCACAACTTCAAGTCTGAACAGCTAGAAAGTATACAAAGAAGCTATAAGAACTAACAGAAAATGATCTATTTTTTTCTTAATTGCAGGTCTTCAGTGGAAGAGACACTACGATGATTTGAAGAAGATAGCTGAATCTTTTCGGGTTGTATAATTAGAATCTTTTGTGAACCCAGAGATAATTGAAATGCAGCTTTCTATATTTGTAGTGTAGTACAACAAAGAGGTTGTTTCCCACTACTTTGTCTGACTGGGATTTATGTGAATCAAGAGATCATATATGCAAAAATCTTTGTACCTTCAATATACCAAACCAGTTTTGTTACATTTCAAAGTTGCTGTTCTACTTTCCAAGTACACATCAAATGCTATGAAATTTTATAGTGATAATTAAGAAGTTTGGTTACATAATATCTGACAATTTAAAGTTTAGGGGAAGGGGGTTTTGTTCTATTCCCAAGTAAGGGCATTGCCACAGGTCTTAGAAAAGGCTTATCATGGTACTTAACTGATCCATCAATGAAGGAAAATCATCAGAAAATTAACTCAAGACTTCATTGGATCCTACCGATTAAGTCAATCTTCACCACACTTCCTTGCCCTTTACTCAGACAATTCTTTGATCAGAATCACAAATCAAAATGGCGTTGCTAATCAAGAACTGTGGAATATTACCCCATACTGGAGGCTGCAGCCATGCATTGGTCTTGGCGTGTGGCTCACAGTTACTGCAGTTATGATAAAAGCCCTTGCGTCTTCGTCGCCAGTAGACTATTTCGTGTATAGAGCAGTGTTTCTTTTGGTATTTCTCCTTTTCTTCTTTTTTGACAGAGGTATTTCTTTTCAGATTGAACTTAGCCCATTCATTTTAATGTGGGACTTGTGCACTTAAATCCACAAGAGTCACTAAAGATTATTGAACTACATCCGGGTATCCTTTGAGACCCTCCATCTACCATGATCCTCTTCATCCTTTCAGCTTTCTCCCATTTTTCAGAAGCTGCATAGATATTTGACAAAAGCACATTGTGAGAACTAGCACCTGTAACAGGGTCTTCACAGATCAACTTCATTACTTGTTCTGCCATATTCATATCTGAATGAATCCGGCATGCTCCAAGCATTGCCCCCAAAACTGTGTCATTAGGTTTCATTGGCATTCTTACTATCAAGTCATAAGCATCTTTTAATCGCCCTGCTCTGCCCAATAGGTCAACCATGCATCCATAATGCTTGATGCCAATTTCAATTCTATATCCCTCCATTTTAGATATTACTTCCAAAGCTTCACTGACCAAACCCCTATGAGCACAAGCGGAAAGAACAGAAAGAAAGGTGATACCATCAGGCCTTATATTTGATTCCTCCATCCTGCCAAAAAACTCAAGAACCTCCCTGCATTTTCCATTGATGGCAAAACCTGAAATCATAGCATTCCAGCAGAAAATATTCTTCTCAGTGAACCCTTCAAATACCAGCCTTGCATTGACCAAGTCACCACATTTGGCATACATGTCAACCAATCCACTCAACACAAACGGATTTACAATTATCCCTTTATGTTCTATCATGTGATGGATTTGCTTACCAACATCCAGGTGCCCCAGCTGAGCACAAGCAGATAAAACACTAACAACAGTGAACTCATCCGGCTCAAATCCTTCAGCTCCCATTCCCTCAAAAGCTAGCAGTGCTTTCTCACCCAATCCATTCTGAACATAGCCAGCAATCATGGAATTCCAAATCTCCAAATTCCGAACCGGAACCCGGTCGAAAACAGCCGCAGCCTCAGTGACATTGCCCTTCTTGAAGTACCCATAAATCATAGATGACCACACAAAGCAATTCCTTTCAGGCATCATCTCAAAGACCTCCCTGGCAGCTTCCATCTCCCCTATTCTAGCATACGCATCAACCATCACAGTCCATGTCACCACATCCTTCAAATCATGGGGAACATCATCAAACAACCTCCTAGCAGTGGCAATATCACCATTCCTAGCAAACCCACCAATCATCTGACTCCAAGTCACTTGCGTTTTCCCCTGCATCTTCTCAAACACAAGATAAGCAGATTCTGTGTCTCCATTTCTCAAGTACCCACTGATCATGGCATTCCAAGTCACAACATTTCTCTCAGGCATTGTGTCAAACAGATTACGCGCATCCCTAACGACGCCGCATTTGGAATAAGTTGTAAGCAATGCGGTTCCGATGATCACGTCGCTCTCTGAGCCGGCCTTGATGGACTCTGCATGCAAGGCCTTCACGTAATGAAGGAATGGAAGAGAAGCGCAAGCCTTGAATAACAGAGGGACCACGCTGGAATCATATACTCCTTCGTGCCGGGCTTGTTTATACGCAAGAAGAGTACATCTCAATGATCCTTGCTGAATGTGGTTCCTTATGGAACAAAACCAATGTGATGGGTTGTTTCGCCATGTCCCAAGGTTAAAACTCATTATGGTTTCACGCAATTTGGCGTGTTGGCATGTTCAACTAGAAATTTTGATTCACGAGTTTTGGTTCCACGCTGGTTATTTGAGTCTGGGTTGTTCAACTGTTCCGAACTTGTATTGTAGTCTAATAGGATCGAAGCATTAACACATATTATTTTAAATTTAATATGAATGAGTACAAGGCCGGATGTATTTATAAGTGAGGGTAGTCTCTTATTTTAAAAAATTATATATAATTATCTAATATTTTTATATTTTGTCTATTTGAATTTATTATTCGTATGTTTTTATATTTTCATATTTAATACTTTTTAATTTTATATATTTAAATTCACTATTTTCAATTATTCCTATTGATCGAGGATTCTAGATCCGCAATGAGTATATTGTTTTAGTTTTTTAATTACCAATTTTCTTATTAGGCAAGACTTAAAAGTTAAGGGAGATTAGCTAGTGTTTCCAAAAAAAAAAAATGGGTAAATGCTGATTCAACATGTTATGAAATGAAGGACTAAATTGTAACTTGTATGGTACTTACAAAATTAAGAGTAAATCACGGTTTTCGTTTATGAATTTGTAAGTTATTGTCGTAATAATAGAAGAAAATTGAAAAATAATTCCTGAAAGTGCATTCATTTAACTAAGTTAATCCAAAAATGGATTGCTTGTAGCTAACACTTAGCTAACTCTATCCATCCTAGTCAATGCTAAAAAAGGTGTCAGCACCAACGTTGTTTTGGCAAATGAATTTGACACAAGAAGAATTCAGCACCAGCCATTGTTCTTGGCAAGTTCAGCACCACTGCTAGAGTAGGCACCGCCACTGTTGAAAGAGATCCCTCCATCTCTGGAGGACATTGTTCATCTATCTTCATTATCATATTTATAGTCATATTCATACACACAAAGGAAGTGAATAATAAATTAAGATTGCAAACACTGCTAGCTAAAAAAGGAAGTGAATAATAAATTGTGTTTGCAATCATAAACTGTATACACTTTTGCCTGATCTTCCTTCTAATCTTCCACATCGAACCATTTGATAGATATTGGGAAAACCCTTACTGGATTTGGTAGGACTTAGTTAGTTCTAAACTCACATTTTAAGATAGTATCATTGCTAGTTAAAAGAGAGTTGAGTGTTGATTGGGTTGAAAGGTTGAGTTCGTGATGTTTTGGTTGAAGGTTGAGTGTGTTATTTTGATTAAAGGCCTATCTTTACTCTTTAGCAAGGATTATTATCTGTGTGACTTTGTCATGCGGGAAAGCTATTTGTATAGGAGCAGAAATCAACAGAAGAGTTAAATCCTTTCTTTTTTTTGTTTTGTTCTACTTCCAAGTTATCCTTTTTCGAATACAATCCTATTCAAAATATAATTGAACATTAAATATAGACAACTTTTTTCATCCTGCATAAACTAAACCCCTCTCTTCTTTGTTTCAAAATCATTTCTCTGTATACTCCTCAGAAGCGAACAATTCATTTCTCATTACATCATGACTTGATCAGGAATATAAAGCTGCAATTTCCTTTGAACATATTGTATTCTACCTACAGAAAAGGATGAAATTTGATCTCTTCTAGAAGCCATTGTTGTCCCTTGGTCAACGCGTCAGTATTATCACCATGTCTATTACACCATGATATATCGTTAAGTCGACTCGGGCATCACATCCAACTAACATTGTTGGGATGGCATCATGGCAACCCAAAATTCATATCAAATGAACAATTAACAACTGCTATCCATAATTGCTAGTATGAATTCTTTCACAAATATATTCTTAACAACGCAAATTATGAGCATCAAGTTGCCACAAATATTCACCTAGCATGTAAAGTGCTCCCATTCTACCTATATAATACCCTTATTCTTCCTAAATTCTTGCTTTTATGTTTTCCTGCCTTAATGAAAGCAATATTCTGGTTCTCTATCCTTTTAATATACATTTTCTATTGTCGAAATGATCAGGAATTTCGGGTGGTAAAGACTAAAGAAAATTCCTTACGAGTCCACAATGAACATCTGTCCTTAATGTGGATTTAACTGTTGGTAATGGGTAAACTGTAACCTGATTTTTTATAAAAAGCAACTAATTTTGGAGGAACACGTACCAACAATGGTACAAATTATGGAACCTAGTGATGGGACGTGCTTTAAATTCTCGATCATGTTCTATCTTAAGGCAATGATTCTCATTTTGTGGGTTTACCTTATGAAGTGCAGATTGCTTTCAATAAAGATGAGAGCAAATACATGACCAATCATTGTTAGATACGTGAAGAGGACAATACATGTGAGGAAAATAGTCTTCCCTTTACAGTTGCCACAAAAATAAGACCTTAACTGAAGAGATCAATGTGGGATAGTAGGATGATACTTTATATGGCTATTTCGTGAAAACTTCCCATACTTTTTGGCTTAAAAGTCTGGGTTCAGTGGCTATTTGATGTCAAATTGAGGCTCAAGTAGAAAGAAACTTCACAACTAGTAAAAAATTAAACATTTAAATTAAGGAATATTTGGTAACATGCCTATGGAAGACCCTAAGAGAAGTTATTGATAGGATTTAAGTCATATACGGCTAACAATTCATAAAACAAAACTGTTTGTACAACATTTTTTGTATTTATTTCTCGTGCAGATCATTTATTACATGTCATAATGATGAACATAGATATATACAAAAAAAATAATGTTATATAAATTATTGTATGAATTGTTATTTATGTGTATTACATCTCTCTTCCAAAAGTAGGTTCAATGACCAGCATATTCAAAGAGTGAAAAGGACGGAAATACAGAGAGGAAGTGAGAATGATGCTTGAAACTATACAGCCATGTGATGCTTTTAGGACTTAATTGCATCTCAAGTTCATTGAGAAAGTGAAAATGATGCATGGAAAGCTTAGTCATATAGGTTATAGGGAAACATATCTACCCGCTCCCCACCTTAGGAAAGGATCCTAGTTTAATCTCATCCAAGAGGCATGAGTCCCACGAAAACTTCCTCTTGGGGTTTTAAATTTTTTGTTATTTGCTCGTGAAGTTCTTCAATAAGGTAAACTCAAAAGAAACCAGTAACTGACGAAAACATTTTGTTTTGGAAAGTTTGGTGACTATTGGGTCTCCTTTCAAATGAAGTTAGTGTAAATGATAAAAGTCCAAGGTCTTAACGAGAGCATAAAAGACGTGTAGACATAAAAGTCTCATCACTTTTGGTGGAGACATAAAGGAGCTAGCTAGAAAAAAGAAAGCAAAACTCTTGAGGGGGAAGATGGGCATGCAACATTAATTTGTTCATCACCAAATTATGCTTAATCCAAAATTAGTCTCTTGTTGTCGGGTGGCTCCACAAATTTGGTGGTAGTTAAGTTATTGGTCCGTTGCTCAGTTTGAGATTTATACTATTTACGTGCCTTAAGAACATGATGCAGTCTAACGTTATTGAATCGGCAATGTTACTCTTTTTTTGCAAAACTTCATTTACACGGCTTTCTTCTAGAGTTTTAGTCTTTTTTGACAATGTGTGTCCATGCACAATTTTTAGCTCAAATGTGGTAATTACAGCTTAAACAGCAAAGATCAGAAGCTATATATATCAGTCTCTCGTGTTGGAAGACTCTAAGTGAGACTTGATTATTAGAATCTTAATTAGTAAAATAAATAATCATAAAATAGAAATTTGTACTGGTTATTCTGGTTTATCAGTTTGACACAATAATAAATAAATGTTATTTTTACATACTTATATTTACTTTACTTTTAATCCTTCTTTTCTTAAGAAATTGATGCGTATCATTTTGCCCTCCTGAAAGATAAAATATATTTTTCTGCAGCATATATGTTCTTGCGGTTGACCCGTGTACAGGGCAATGTAGTTAAAGATAATAATTGACGGCTGGGTTTTATCGACAGATTAAAGACAAACAGTATTTTCACGATAAATTTTACAATATTTATATAAAGAAAGATAACAAGACAGAAGAGGGATAAGACAAATGATTGAAATGAATAATGAGATCAAGAAAGACAGAAAAAAGGGTCAAAACAATTAAAAATGCTAATAAAACATTATTCTAGATTAAATGACAAAGATACGAATACATAACAAATCTTTTTACTTAAGAAACATAAAATTGGTTGAGTAATTAAGAATAAAAAAGAAAGATTCTAAATTTGATTTCTCTTATTAATAAATTAATAATTAATATTTATCGATAAAAAATAATTTTTTTACTTATGTATTAGTAACTTATTCTAATAAACTAATGCAAGACTTTCATGACATATAATAAATACACTTTAGCATTAAAAGAAAGGGTTATTATAAATATAGTCACTTTATTTTTTTAATTCTCTCTTCCATTTATTGATTTCTCTCTTCTTTCTATCCTAATCTATCTGTCTTGTTATCTTT
>PYAF01003243.1:2888318-2933823 GCA_007407185.1 Glycine tomentella
AAGTATTTTTAATAGTAAAAATAACTTTATATAATAATTTAAATTATTTATTATAAATTTAAAATATAGTTCATATGTTCAAATTATTTATTATTTGTTAAAAAATATTTACTTACTATCAATTATAGTTACATAAAATAAATATTTGTCTTGTACATCATAGAGGTTAATCAATTAGATAATTAATCTAACCGTCCGTTGATATTTTTCCTGGACCAAAAGCTAGTTATATAGCTATCCGATAAATAATTAATTTCTTTTTGCACTATACTTCCAAATTTCCATCTCTTTCTAAAATCAAACGTGTGACCTCGCCTTTATTTAAGGGTTATTAACTTATTATTTTCATATATTAATTTTTTTTTTCCATGTTACTAGCTTTCTTCTCATTTTTCTATTTCTCTCTTGATATTTATCAATTTCTTTTCTCCTTCTGTCTATACACCATTCTTAGAGGGTACATCAAACATTTTCTTTTAATTAATTCCCCTCATTAAATCGAAGTCATACTACTTGCTAGCTAGGTCAAAAATTATAGTTACTAATCATGACTGAATTAATTCCTCTCATTAAATCGAAGTGATGATTAAATAATGACAAGGGAAATTGCGTGCACATCTTAGATTTCATATGAATCAAGGTAGAAACATAACAAGTTGGCCGGGGTGTTGGTACGCCCATGAAGTTTGCGTCCATCCTTTGTTTAAAATTTCAATATCATGAATTCTGGAACGTGTTTGTATGTGGCCAAACAGAAGTTGGAGGAAATTCACTTTCTAAGCGTTGCATTTTTCCAGCCACACACATACTAATATTCAGCAAGAGCCGTCCTCTGAAGGGCATACCAACCTTTCATACACTATACAATACATGATTCAATAATTTGGTTAGGTTTTCGATTTGAATTAATATGGCCCCACGAAAATAAAGGTTAACTAGGTCCTTTGTTTCTTTCTGATCTCCTCATTCTGTTTGCACATGAAATGAACATGCATGATGTTTGGATGCGCCAAAAGGCTCCTAAACTAAAGTGAAGCAATTGCTAATGTCCAGAACTGACGAGTCTTTGTGAAATTAGACGTGTACTTCTCACGTGAATTAAACAATAAAATAAAGAAAAAGAATATATACCTGTTTAGATACAAGGTTAGAAGTACTTTTGGAAAATTGTCTATCAAAAAAAATACTATATTTCCAATAGAGAAGCTCTCAAAAACACTTCTAACTTGTATCCAAACAGGCTCTATGTATCTATCTTATTCCTTTGGGCGCCCCCTGACATTTGTACGTATTTTTTTTTTCTTTTATTGTACAATATTTCTATTATCATTATTATTATTGATATATATAAAAATATTTATCATATTTGGATCATGTGTAAAAGCTTTTGTTTCGATCGTGAAGATGAATAGTATTAAAATCCTTATTGATCTATATATATATATATATATATATATATATATATATATTTTATATTTTTATCATGTGTATAAGTTTTTTTTTTCGTGAAGTCGAATTGCGTTTAAAAAAGTAAAAAAAAAAAAATGTACCAGAACTGTTTAGCGTAATGAGCTATACAATTAATGCATGACCAAGAAACTAAAAAAAAAGTTGCGTAATGTGTAAATTGGTCTTTAAAATTATAATAGTTAATCACTTCAATTTTAATTTTTTAAATCATTAATTAATCCTTAATTTTTTTTATAAAAAAGGTATAAATGACTTCTCGCAATCAAAGGTTAGATATGGATTTTAAAGAGTTATGATCAAATCGATGTTTATTATATATTCTTGTTATATGCAATTTATGGTTTATTTTTCCTTACAATGAGGATTTTTACGTACCTTAAGGCCTTATAAAATTTATGAATCTTCTAGTCAAGGATAAAGGTTGAAGACTTGTAGCATCTGTTTTTTTAGCGAGTTCAGCTGAATCTATTGAAAATTTGTCGCAAGATCATATTTCGTGCGTACATAAACATGTTCCAATATAGGATAAAAAAAAAAAAAAAGAAGTTTCAATATACCATTTACCTTCTGCCAAAAAAAAACCATTTACCTACCATTTCACAAAACATAAATGCATTTTGCCATTGAATATACGTGGGTAGTAGAAAAATGTAGTCTTTTCGAGACATTTCCAGGAAGGAGACCGAGCCAAATGTTTTAATGAAAGCAGTCTGTCTTTACCATAATATAATTTAACCAATCATTATGATTTACGTCGAATATAAAATGCCCTGTCTCACAAATAGAAGGATCGGAATCTACTTTCTTCGTTATTATCTATAATATCTAAATTAAAAATAATACTTATTTTTTTTATAAGTTGAATATATAATATTTCTTGTATTAATTATTTTTGTACTAAATATACCTCTCAATAAAAATATAAAAAAGAAATATATTAATAAATCATTAGAAATACTAATGATGGGAATAATTTTGAAAAAAAATTAAATTTATTATTAACAACTATATTATTCTTATCATTAATACTTCTAATGATCTATCAATTTCTTTTCATTTTTCTTTCAACGAGAAATACTACATAGTAATTGATTCCTTGGGTTATCCAGCTTCACATTATCCACAGGCCACGGCAAATTGCACAACTCACAACGTAACCGAGTCCTTGGGTTATCCACCGAAGGATTCGTGGAATATTACTATAGCCTAGGGGAAATCTAATAAAACTAGGCCAATATTGATATT
Source organism: Glycine tomentella (assembly GCA_007407185.1). Taxonomy (NCBI): domain Eukaryota; kingdom Viridiplantae; phylum Streptophyta; class Magnoliopsida; order Fabales; family Fabaceae; genus Glycine; species Glycine tomentella. The sequence continues at coordinate 2,891,034 of PYAF01003243.1, forward strand.
ATTTTTTTTTTAAAGCACAACAATTCCTATTATCTCCAATCCCCAAGAAATAAATGTTTTGGAGTATTAGAGTCAAGTTCTGACTTGCAAGCTGCAAAGTCTTCTACCCCCAGTTTGTTACCAGAAGAAACTAAACATAGAATTAGATAAACAGAGGTGAAAAACTCAGATGGTGACACTGAAGAAGCAAGATACGAAGAGTTGATGTCACAGAACCTATCCCAATTCACAGAACCATAGCCATCGTTAAACCCCTCCAAAGAATTGATCACATATTCGATTCTATCACAAGGTTTATTTATTCATTTTTCAATTTTTATTTATTTATAAAGAACAAAAGTATTTTCAGAAACCAAATAAGGTCCTTTTCTGCTTGGTCCTTGTCTTGTTACAAAATAAATTCAGTGGGATAAATTCACCAAGTAGTTTTTTTTTTCTTGTCCTTTGGCCTCCTTTTGTAAACAGTTATTTTTTTTTTTTTTTAATTATTAACACTTGTGTTAAAATCTGATTGCAACAGTTCCCTAATGGCAGAAGCTGCACTGTTGCACTGCACACATGTCTCGTGTTGATGTCATGTGGAACTACTATATATATTTGCCTTTACCTCATCCCGTGAGTTATGTACCGAGTGTGACAACGATATATATAGCATAAGCATCTGCATTATTTCGGGTTGGCGCAAATGAGACACATCATAAAGACCGTATAATATATGATTATGATTGTGGTTTTGAAGGAAAACAGTTCTCAAGAATATCAAGTTCGAAGGATATGACCAAATACAGTACTATACTGTATTTAACCTTTAGCTTGTTCCATTTCCTATATATACCAAACTAACTTGTACTCTCACACATCATCGTAGCTTGTTACCATTTCTAAAGAAACAGGCTTTTTTGAGCACTTTGGGACTCTCAACTCTCAGCGTTACCTTCTCTATCAGCTTCTGCAGATTAGCTAGAAGAAATAAAGAAAGAAAAAGATAATAAAAGTTGTTCAAAGGCCATGGATGTTGCACATTTTTTGTTTGGAATCTTTGGTAGGTTTAAGACCCTTTTAGTTTTACACGTGTTTCTCTCACTTTTTTTTTTTTTTTTTTATCACCCTGATGAAAGTTTAAGTTTATTTCTCTATATCCTTGGCTTCTGAACTTGTGGTTCCTCATTGTTCTGCTTTGTTGGTACAGGGAATGCTTCCGCTCTGTTCCTCTTCTTGGCTCCAGTGTATGCATTACATAGCTGCTTCCTTCCCTCTTTGTTATCTCTCTTAAATTGTAGTGGCTTTATCTTTTTTTTTCCTTCTTTTTTGTGGGTATGGAGGGGTTTCCATGGACCCTGTTAAATTTTTTTTAGAGATATCAAATTTACTAGTAATATTACTAAAATAATATATTTAAGGGACAACTCTCATGAGATAAGATAGATTTTGAGTTGAGTTAGATATAAACTCTAATCCCAATATGGTATAAAAATTTATTTTAATAGTTATGGTTAGATTTATCGGATTATCTAGCATTGGACTATGATTGGACCACCTGTTAATGTTTAGTTTTACAAATTTTAAATTTAAGATTTTTAGTTTTCAAAAGTAAAATAATGTGTTGAAGTGTTTGAGAATTCATATTAACTAGTGATATAATTAAAATAATATATGTAAATGGAAAATAATCCTTGATTGGTTAGGTAATTTTTGGAGTTGAGGTAAGCCAACTCAAATTCAAAATCATGAACATGGTTTACCCAATTGAGCAATTCAACCATTTGTGCATACATGTTATATAAAATCAGCATCTTTTATTTTCCTTTATGGATGTGCGGAATAGTGCAAGTTTGAGTGAAAATTGTGACGAATTCAGGTTTGTACGTAGGATCACATTCAAGAGGATTATAAAGAACAGATCGACAGAGAAGTTCTCGGGCCTTCCGTATGTCATGACACTGCTCAATTGTCTCCTTTCAGCTTGGTGAGCTTCTCGCATGTTCTTTCATTTTACTGCTTACCTTTATGGTTTTCTCCCTTAAATCTTCAGTCAAATCACGTGTACTTTCTACCATTTTTGTGGTGGTTATTTTTGCTACTTCGTCCAACTGTCGGTATTTTTTCTTCACTTTTTTCCTTGATCCTGGTATAACTTGTCATTTCTTATTTTCTTATACCCAATTATTATATTTTTCGTACATTGTGTTTTATTTTGAGGAAAAAAAGTTGCTTGTCTGTTGGTTAATCCTTAAAGTGTGCCGAATTGCAGGGATAATTTTTCTGGGGTTTCAATTTGTCGGACTATAATTCAGTCAATTAGTAGTTAAATTCTCGCTTTCAATTGCTAAATAAAACTTTGCGTGTAAAACTATATCCTGATCTTGCTAGCTACTAAATGGTACATCATCACGTTCTAATCTAAAATTTATAATTATTAATTCAGACATATACTTTAATTTGAGTTTAATGATAATGTGTTATATTGTTCAATAAATTATTATTATATAAATTTTAATATAATTTTATAAGAGAATTGTTAATTTACTTTTATTAATTTTTATGAAGGAGTAAGTTAACAATCAATACTTTTTTTTGTCAAAAATATATACTTCTTTATTTAAAAAGTAATTTAGAATAAATTATATTTTTGTTATTTTATTTATAGGCACTCTCTCTCCAATCAGTTTTATTATCTTTTTTTTTTTTCTTCCTTAATAACACTTTTTCCTAATTTCTATTTTTTCTTCGTGTGGGCTCTCCTCTAAACGCTTTTATCCAATTTCTTCTCAAAACAATTGCAGCCAAGTTTACTCGTTGGCTTATGTGAAGGGTTTTAAGGCGACGACAGGTGCGGGTTCCTTTACGCATTGGGTTCCAGAAATAAGACATAAAAAAAAAAAAAAAGCAAACAAAATTACAAATTGTAAAGGGAAAAAAAAGTATTAGCAGCAGCCCACACTTGATTACAATAACGTCTCATATGCAAAACGGGACTAGAGTTTAGATTATAGATAAGATTGATTTATAAATAAAAAATAATAATAAAACTGATTGGAGAGTGCTTATAGATAAAATAAGAAAAATATTCTTTATTTTAAATTACTTTTTAAACAAAGAAATAGGTTTTTTTTTTTTTTTTTCAAAAAGAAAAAGTGTTGGTTGCTAACTTATTACTTCATAAAAACTGGTAAGAGTAAGTTAGTAATCCCTTTTTATCATATATTTTATTCAATACTTCAAAATCTATTCTATTAAAACTTAAAACAAAGATAGTTCCTAGTAAAAGTTTTTTTTTTTTTTTTTTCGATTTTTACAATCCACAGGTATGGTTTGCCTTTTGTGTCTCCCCACAACATATTAGTGTCAACAGTGAATGGCACTGGATCATTGATTGAAATCATATACGTGTTGATCTTCATCGTATTGGCACCAAGGAAGGAGAAGGCTAAAATTCTTGGTCTCTTCACCTTCGTGCTCTCGGTGTTCTCTGCTGTTGTTTTCGTGTCCCTTTTTGCTCTTCATGGCAATTCCAGAAAGCTCTTCTGTGGCTTCGCTGCAGCCATATTTTCCATTATCATGTATGGCTCGCCACTCTCAATTATGGTAAGCTAAGTAATTGTACTTATAGTTGTTGATAAGCAGATTTTAACAATTTTATAATTTGTTATATATATTCACTGTTGATTTTTCTATAAATTGTTATAACTCTGCCTTTTCATTTAAAATGTACCAACAAGGAGTTATTTGTTTACCAAAATTTTCATACCGACTAAGTTTTAATTATTGCTTAACAAGCGTAGAAATTGATTAATTTCTACATTTCTACGTCATAACTAATTGATATACATAGCTGATAGGTCAATGTAAAAAAATGTTGGTAATACTAGTTGTTCAAGATTCAGAGTGGCTCTGTGTTTATTGTGGATTTGAAACTATGTGCAGAGACTAGTGATCAAAACTAAGAGTGTGGAGTTCATGCCCTTCTTCTTGTCGCTGTTTGTGTTTCTCTGCGGCACTTCCTGGTTTATCTTTGGTCTGCTAGGCCGTGACCCATTTGTTGCAGTAAGTATTTTGCAATTTTAACTTAACAATTGTACATAGAGCTGGGGCAAAATGGACCGATCCAGTAAGGTCGGGCTGGGCTGAGTTTGAATGGGAAAAGAGTTTAACTTTCTACACCATTCATTTTTCTAATACACCCAACATACATAGTGTAATACCAATTTTATCCTTCTCATAATCCGTAAGTTGCATACCCACATACACCATTCGATTTCATACGGATCGACAATCCGTAAGAGTCATACGGATCGACAATCCGTAAGAGTCATATGGATTGGCAATCCATATGACTCTTGCGGATTGTCGATCCGTATGAGTCATATGGATTGTCAATCCATATGACTCATACGGATCATCATATGGATTGGCAATCCATATGAATCTTGCGGATTGTCGATCCGTATGAGTCATATGGATTGGCAATCCATATGACTCATATGGATTGCCAATCCATATGACTCTTACGGACTGCCGATCCGTATGAGGGTAAAGTTGGAAATAAAAAAAAAATATGTTGGGTGTATCAGAAAAAGCGCTGGTGTAGGAAGTTAAACTCATGGGAAAATGTTGGTCCGAATTCAAATGGGCCGATTTTGATCCAATATTTTATTTATAAAAAAAACCTGTATAAATTTAGACAAAAAAGCAAAACGAGCCAATATAAATCAACCCGATAGATCATTGGACCTAGATGAACTTCAAAAAATGAGGTCCATATAGAATGTGGACGGGCCTAATCCAGTCCATTTTTCTTGCTTGGCTTGATGGATCGGGTTGGCCTCATTTTGCCACCCTAATTGTACATAGTTTCATATTTATTATTGCCAGTGCAGTGGAATAGACTCAGGTTCATCATTCATGGTTTTTCAGGTACCTAATGGTGTGGGTTCTGCTTTGGGGACAATGCAACTAATATTGTATTTCATATACCGAGACAATAAAGGTGTTCCAAGGAAGCAAGCCCCAACAGAGGAGGAGTCCATGGAGATGGGGGATGCAAAGCCTCAACAAGGGAAGCAATCCAATGCCAATGGAATTCAAGGATGATATGTCAAGGAACATGTTTGGATCACTCACCACACATGCCAAAGACAATAGTCACCTTTGTAATTTCTACATAGTCTGCAACTGAGAGCAAGAACCTCTATGATTTGATCTGCTCTTGTATTAGTTCCATAAATGGCTGTAATTTACTTCTTGCTAAGACACTGGCATCTTCAATTAGACGGATAATATTGCACGGAAACAAGCATGTTTGTGTGAGTTTTTAGTAACTCCTTCCCCTGGTCTCAGGGATTTTATGTTAGTGGCTTTTTCGTAGTGTACAACCCACCAAATAAAAGTGCTTATTTGAAATTGAAATTTTCAATTAAAAATTGTATGCCAATATGAAGAAGCTAAAAGGAAATACGATTTGCTGTGATGACCATAATTTTGAATTTCTGAGGTGTTGATCCTGATAACAACACAGGTTGCTAACATAAATTTGAGACTGATTAAGAATATGTGATCTTATGACACTTTTTCCTCTTTATGCGGATGTTTTAGTGAGGGGTTGATCAGTTGATGTGATCTTAACAGTTATACAAAGTTAGCTATATCAATTAGTTGATGAAACAAGGATAGGATTAGTGGGATGAAGCAGGTAACGTTCTAACAAAATACTAATAACTTAAAAAAGTAACATGCTCGTATTTGTCCCAACTCTATGATCAAGCTTTGTTGTTCTGCTTTAAAGACCAATGGCAGTATATAATTGCTCCCCTTCATTGTTATAATGGGAGCACTTGACGTTCTTCCCTACGCCAAAGAGAACGTACGTGTTTCTCATAGTCTCCATTAAGCAAACATCTTGACTATGGTCTCCTAGTTGGTGGTGTGGGGAGGTCACTCAAGGAGTTCCATACTAAAATCAATGGAAAGTTAGAGCAACTTGGTGATTAAGGAAGGACTTGTCTGTGCCTGGTATGTGTTGGTGTCGTAAGATAAGGAAGTTTTCTAATCTTATGCGTGATGATCATGAGTTAGAATTCTGCTCGAGCCGTTATAGAGCATATAGGTCTTGACATTTTATGTACCCAACACAAAAATAATAGATAATTATTCAAGAATTATAAATCTTAAATATGTTTTAAAAATTAAATTTAAAAATAAAAAACTCGCAATCACATTAAACAAAACTTAAATTTGTTTTCTTAGTCCCTCAATTTTAAAAAATATTTTTTAATCTTTTCCTATAGTAAAAATTCACCACAAAATACATTCAAACTGACAAAAATTAATAGAGTTACGGTTAAAATGTATTTTTTAAAATTGATTGATTAAAAAAAAATTAAATATAAGGGACCAAAAATAACCATGATCCAAATTTAAGGGGCCAAAAACATATTTAAGTGTATTATAATATATAAACATATGTTCCATAAAAAATAGGCATATAATTTTATTAAAATAATATATTTTATTTCATCAAAAAAATAATATACTAAAAAATACATGAAAAATACAAAATATTACACGTGATTAGACTTTGATTTTAAGAATTTTTTTGTTGTTAATATTTATGTTTACATAAGTTAAATTAACAATTGGAAGGCTTTTGAAAAGCTAACAATATTAAGTTATTGCCAAAGAAATTAAAAGCCTCTTTTCACTCATATTAAATTTATTTTGGGCCATGATTGGGTCCTTTAGTCATGACCCATAAGGCCTAGTGTCATCTCCCCACCAAACAACCCTCCGGTCCGGTTGTAAGGTTTCTCATAAAATTTAGTCTTTGTTTTCAAAAGTAACAAATTTAAATTTATGATCTCATAAAGTTAGGTTAGGTTTTTTATATTCTAATTTAATTTATCATTTAGTTATCGGCAAAGAGTGAAAATAAACCTTCTTCAGAACGGTGGGTGAAGGGATTTTCTTATAAGCTTTAACTCTGCAGCTGTTTGTATTAATGCATCACATTAATTTATATAAGCATCGTACACTTCATTTATATCCATCAAAATCTATTTCAAAATAACAACAATGAAATCTATCTAACTTAATTGAAAAGAGGAAATACATAAAAAAAAAATGGAAGCAAAAGTTGAAAGCACCGATGAATGCAAAGGTTTATATCTAGTTTGAACTAAAATCACTAATTGTTTCATCATGTAGATTGCTATCATTTAGGAAGGGAAGGGAGTATATGTTTGGGGGGAGAGAAGCATGGGTTGTTGATAGAAAAAACATAAAATGTATCATTGAAGCTCTTATCGTGATCCATCAACTTGTTTTTTTGGTTGATAAATTCACTTTTTTATTTTTTTATGGATAAGAAAAAATCATATTGATATATGGAGTAGTAGGTAACAACTGCCTGGATTGGATTGAATGAACAATGCACGAAAGAGTATTCAAAATCCAAATCTGCTGCCTTCAACCAACACCAATTATAATATTATAATATATATATATATATATATATATATATATATATTGGATATCCTGATTAACACGTTTGACAATCAAAATCAACCCCTCTGAACACAGTTGTTCCTAGACGACCTCCAAATACACCATATTATGACAACTCACACAATCACCCAACGTTCCCTTTTTAAGTAATGCTGGCAGAAATGATTGCGCAAGTATTCTCATGCACCTGCAACAAGAAGTCTCGATCTGACTGTATATATCGATCATATACTGCTATCCCACCAATGCACCCCATCCACCCCCAATTTGAAGCTCCTAATTAATAATACCGCTCAACTTATACTTAACAATCATGGTAAAGAGGGGACATGGGGTTAAACAAGTTGCAATTCACAACACAAAAATTCTAATATCATCCTTTGACTTATGATTGGTGCTAACTGCTAAGGAAGGGATTGTACTAGTTTCAAACGAAAAGAGAGGGCATTGATATATAGAGTTGTTGGCTTGCCGTTATTGTTCTTAAACACGTTCAGAATAGGCCGAGTAAATATTAACCCATAAGCCATAAGTAATATTATGCGATTGACCTGTCAAATTTTGATTAAGAGGTACAAGGAAAACATAAAGAAGAGATGACTAATGAATCCTTAAATATAGGATTAATTTCCTCTTAAACTTTTGATAACATTGTCCTAGCTTAGGGGATGGTATTCAATCCTTTATAAATTATGTGTATAATATATACTCATTTCTGTTCTTAATATGAATAAACAGGAATGACCCGTTTGGTCATTAAGATGAGAAAAGTAAGATAGGATCATAGGACTATAGGATCATTTATGACAAAAAATTTTTTTAGCAGTTGTATATGCCGTCGTTATAACCTTTACCAACAATTTACTTATGATCAACACATATTCCGCATAGTAAAAGTATTATTGGCAATCATAACAAGTGTCAATATTAAAGACCTATTTAAACCAAGAACAGTAGGTGACAATTCTGGCAACAATTTTAATGGCCATAAAAGTGAAGTTTAGACAACTTATTACACCCATTTACAGTCCTTCAGTTGTTGCTGGTAAAAGTTTAAGAAGAATTATGACAGCAGCAACTATAGCTAACTATATAGTAAATTAAGTTTTTTTTATTTAAATCAGGTTTATTTGTTTTCTAATTAAGACAGTATAAAGTATTTGATTAACGTCATCAGTATTAATGGCATTAATAATTGCTTCTACAAAATTAGTAGCATACAAATGTTCTAAATAAATAATACTAAAGAAAAAGATAATATATTTCATAAAATTCTGAACCAGAAAGTAACTAAAAAAACTCCACCAGAAAAATATTGTATTAATTAAGTATCAACCATTAAATTCATGAATATTATGAAGAAAAGATACGTCATTTGGATTAAAAATTAATGTAATTCTAAGTCTAATAACTATTGGAATAATGGTCACCAAAATCAAATAGAAAGACGTTATCTATCTTTGCATATATAGCCATTCACCACAAGCAAAGGATAGAAATTAAGTATGCAACGATGGATACAAACTTATTACAACCATTTAACACCGAGATAAATACGAATTCCCTATAAGATTCTAACTCAAATTGGCTAAAATACACTTGACCATCATGTAAAATCCCCAGCTCACAAATAAATTAATCCACCTTCACAAAAGCATGTAAATGAAGGTAATTATTTAAGTTCATTTATAACTTGTTTTTTTTTTTTTAAATCAGCAAAAAATTTATATATTACGGATACCAGAGAAACCATACTTCATTTATAACTTGTAGTATTGAAGTTTATTTATTTTTAATTAAAAAAACATTAAAATAAGTTAACAGTGGCGGTTTCTTTGTGTTGTTCTCCCAAGTCCATTATCAAGCTTTTATATAAAGCATATAATATTGAACACTATACCTAGCTTTAGGAGAGCGAAATAAAAAGATCTTTTATCCAATATATACCAATCTAAGAAAAAAAAATTTGTTGAATTAAGATGAGTTGAAGATCAGCAGCATACAGCAGAGTTATTAAGTTTCTCAACCACCAAAATCATATCCAGAAGAACATTTATTTTCCTTAAGCTTGTGCAATTGTCAAGTGACTCAAGTAGTCATTCGAGATAAAGGAATAACAGCAGCCCACGACCCTAGCACCTAAAGAATATAACAAACAACTATTGACATTAAAAGAGAAGGAATATCAATAAAACACCAGTATGCAACTATTGTTAAGTATTAATTTGGCACATGGCAGTGATTTTGAATTGAACTGTTGAAGCATTGGCTTAAAAGCTCAGTTAAACATTCAATGATTCAATCAAGTAAACTAATGTAGATCTGTACTACTGAAGCAGTTGAAGAGTGGTAGTTTAAAGCACTACACTCCATGTACGAATGCATCATATAGCTTATGTAAATTAAGTATGATGTTTTCTTAACTTGCCCTTGAAAGTTTCTCTTTGCAAGTTTCATTACCAAAATAACTTTTACATGCTTTTTCTTTGTATACAATGGTGGCAACCAGTTTAAAACTTAAGACCCTGTACAGATTATCCAAATTCCCACTGCTTACTAGGCCAACATTAGTGATTTTTACTCTGACATGCAAGCTGATTCTTAAACCTATTTACAGCAAAAGTTTTAATTTGTTCCAAGACGTTTCACTTTTATCCAGAAATCTTATCACTTTCATTCAGTGCATTCTGTTTTTTTTGTATATAGGCAACTGGATGCAAAAAAATTCATTCCCTTGTCATATCAGATTTGACTTCTTATCTAACTGAACCAAAAACTGCACTATTGAGACATAGAAAAGGTTGCTATTAAATGAGAACTAGGCCTGTGTGCCACTTCCATAAGGACATTTATGTTATAATAATCACACAACACATTTTTTACTAAGTTATCAAATCATTGAAATGCATAAGTGTTACCATATAATATCTTTTTTAACTTCCAATATAGAAACACTATCATAGTTATTGAGCATTTGATAATATGGCCTGGAAAGACCATGAAGGGCACTAATTAAATATTGCATAGACCATTTGAGACATAGGCATTACAAAACAAGTTTTGTTATAGAGTAGTGAAAGTTCCAAAACATAAAAGCAAATTACTATATTCTCAAAATATTTGAAAGTTATTTTGAAAGATATGAAAATGATATCAGCTGCAACCATTCAACTGCAGAATGCAATCTTACAATAGATATAAGCTTGTGTAAGCTGTGTTTCATAGGTGATACTCAAATTTAAATAAAAATCGATGTAAGAAAAGTATATATAACGAAAAAAAATATGGGAAAAGGAAAAGAGAGGCAGAGATTCGTAAGTTACTGAGAAATTTGTTGCACGCTAATCATTTTGAAGAGAAACCCTAGGGTAAGCATAGTGAAGAGACTCCAAGCTCGTTGTTGTGAAGAGAAATCCTTTGGCAGAGCGTGTAGGTGGAGACACGGTGATTCCAGCAAAATACAGAAACCATAAGCACAGTTAGACTAGATAGGTGAAAGTGATGACAGCAAACATATGACTGAGAACGGAAATTCACAAATTGGGGAGGAGTTTCTGCTATTAATAATGGAAGTGCGATGGAATTAGGGCAAAGGCTGATTGTTATACTCGATTTTAGGGCAAAGGACGATGATGAATTTGGGAATAATCAGAGAGAAGGCAAAGGTTGTACTAATGTTAAAGAAAACGAAAGAAACTGGAAATTGGAGGAAGACGCACTTTGGAGGAGGGTCTCCTGTAGGGTTATTGATTAGAAACAATTGGAAATAATATTCATTATAAAACTACAATTTTTATTAGCCACATTAATAAGTTTAGGATAGAGAAGGAAATACTATCAATTAATATATTGTCGATGATTGTCAATATAGACAAATAATAGTATCCTACCAAAAATATCAAATTTGATTGAACAACCTTTATTTGAAAATACAAAAATTAATGCACAATTTTGTGCCAAAGTACAGGGGTTCGCCTCAAATTTATTTGCATTATCACCCCAGCATAATGCATATTAGTCTCTTATATTCTCACATGGGTGACTGTTTTAGGGAAGAGGAAAGCTAGAAGGGTGAGACATGTCTTCTGGTATGTCGCCTGCTGGAGTATTTGGAATATGCGAAATAAGATCCCTAGGGCTGCTTGGATTTGGCAATTAATGGATTCTGTATAAAAGAGGAATGTTGAAGCCGAGCCTCTTTTTCTCATCTTGGCTACAATATTTGTTTCCCTTCCTCCTGTTTTGGATGTTCTTTGGAATAGGCACTTATTCTTTTTGTATATAGGATTTTTCTGTACACCTTGTGCAGATCTTCTGTAATCCTTTTTTTTTTAAATACAATACATATTATTTTTGCCTTCCAAAAAATAAAATAAAATAAAATAAAAATGGATTCCTAATTAACAAACAACATTTTTCTTTTGGTAAAGTGACTTATAGATCACCAAAAGTTTAGAATCGTTTTTGGCTTCAAGGGTACGTATATCTCATCTCTTATATATTAATCAACCTAACTCCATGTCATCATTTTATGAAGTTGAATAATTAATAGAAAATAACCTCTAAATATAGAAAATTGCCCTAATTATATATCCTTTTTTTTATAAAATAAATTTGGTTTAAATACATGGAAAAAACCGATGAGTACGTCATGGGATCAAATCCCTTAGCATCCCTTTCTAATTAAATTTATCAGACATATAACTCAAAGTAAGCTGACTAATTAAGTGGTATAATAAATTTAAGATTATTTATTAATTAATTAAAGAGGATCTGTAATCCTGTTTCAGAAAAAATATAAGAGGATTTGTAATCTCTATATATATCCTAAACAAACTTTTAATTTCACAAAACCGACGATATTAATGAAAGCCTCTAAAGAAATCATACATGTTTTGTTCTAGTGAATCCAAATTAAAGAACGAGTTAAATCGATCGGTGTTTCTTGTTTCCAAATATATAAATTCCATCAACGAATACCTCTAGATTATTAATACTGATTCATCGCTCCATCGATTAATTAGAATTTGCCTAACATGCAGTACTAGGTACAGTTCATATATCTATCTTAAGCGAAATCAAAACTAGATCTGCAAAGTGCTGAAACCAAATTACAAGAGTAGCTTTATTTACTCGATAATTTTTACACTGATTTAACATGCTAAATGCATGTCCATAACACTTAATGGCGTACTGATACTCATTTTCATTTGCTACTCTGCACCGAGCTTCTTAATTTGCCTTGCGCTTCCTGCTGCCTCGATTATCACCAGGACTTGCTTCCTTCGGGGTCTCATTTTTAACATCCTCGGGCATCACTTTCTGCAAGAAACCATGAAAACAAACAAACGAAAACTCCTTATTAAAGGGGAAAATTAAAAAGCCAAAATTGACTGATCATCTCCTCACAAATTTTTTATTTAAAAAAATATTATTCATAAGAACACTTACTATAACGTCAGTAGAAGCATTTTCCTCGATAACCTAAATATATAAATAATATCTCAAAATGGGTCCAAACAAATAGATAGATAGATAAATAAATCAAACTCGAGTACTTACGGCAAGAACCGGAAAGGAAAACTCCTCCTCGAAGACTATGTGAGTGATATCCTATAAAATTATCCAAACGTGATGCATGTAATTACATAAAGTTCATAAGGGAATAATTAATATTTGTTGATAAAAAAACAAGCCAACAACAATTTTTTTAAGAAAAAAATTGGAAAATTGAAACATGTAATTAGCTTATGCATCATCTAGCCACCTGTGCGGCACAAGTCTCTTGGATGATGGGAGTTGGAGGTGGAGGTGGAGCAGGAGGATAATTCCACCTTTCAAGTGGAGGAGAAGGGGGGTTAGGGGACTGGTTGTTGTCATTGCATGCCATGTAGTAATGGAATATAATAGCTACTTGAAAGTGGTGTGTTAGAGTGGATGCTTCTTTGTCTATTTATTAGAAATGTGTGCATGAGATCGAGAACCATAAAGATGGTAATAAAAAGTTTGAGTATATTAGAATGAATGCTTCTTTGTCTATTTATTAGAAATGCGTGCATGAGACCGAGAACCATAAATATGGTAATAAAAAGTTTGAATTATTTATAATAAAAGAATTCTTTACCCTAAAAAAAGGAAAAAAGAATTGATAAGAATAAATATCCACCCAAGTTTATAGTGAAAAAGTGTATGCAAGAAAAGGATAGAAAACAGAAAAAAAAAACAAAAAATATAATAATTAAGTGTTTTAATAAAAAAGAAATAAGAGATCAAAAAGTGAAAAATAAATATATAAATATTATAACTCAAGTAATAAATGTAAGAGAAAAATATTATGTACGAAAAGTCTAAAATTTTACACAATCATTTAATTACAATTTATTATTTATAATAAATTTATTAATTTTTAAAATAATTTAAACAGTTATTTATGATTAGATTAATAGGCATTAAATTATAAAAATTGGAGTGTAAAAACAAATTGTATGAGACCATAAATACAATTTTATAACTTTTAAATAAAGAAAAAAGAAAAGAAAAAAAATGTTAACACGTGTTATATTTTTTCGGTGAATGCTACTTTATTAACAATAACAATACAATTGAAAAACTCGTACAAGTGATATCAGCAAATAAAATGTTAAGTATGTGTTTGGTTGTCAATATAAAAGAGATAAAGAGAAAATTTTAAAATTATGGGTGAATTACACATACTTTTTTTTTTACTTTAATATAAATATATATTTTTCATAATTCTGTTCTATTTTTTCTCTATACAACCAAACTTACCTAAATGGATGAGCAACATCAAAATTAATTAATCTTGTTACTTATTTTATTTCTTTTTTCTTTCATCATTTATATAATTATTATATTTACAATATTTTTCCTCTTTTTTATTCCTCTTATGTCAAATGTCCATATCCTCAACATTGATAGCATCTTATTTTGTTCTTCAACTTTTTAATGTTTGCGTCAATTTTATTGTTACATTATGTATATATATTTAAAAATTTCTTCTATCAACACCTATCCCTTTCCTCCATACATCTTTTCCCTAATTTCCTTCCCTTGAAAGCATCCATTCTGAAACAATCAATGCAATTTTAGTTCAAACTAGTTATAAACCTCTCATGTATTGCTGTTTTTAACTTTTCTTTTTCATTTTTTATATTTCTCATTTTCGAATAAGTTGGATAGATTCAGTGGCACATTCACTCATTAGGATGTGGGAACAATTGTCCCCACGAAGTAAATTTTTTTACTTGAATATATTGAATAAATATTTTTGCTCCATTAAAAAATAGATCTTGTCTCCATAAGATAATTTTTTTAATAAAATAAATGTAAATAGTTATAAAAGATAAAAGAGAGAATAAATTGATATTAATTTTACCCACTTTATCCTTTTAAATTTTACTATTTTAATTTTTTATTATCATCTTTAATAAAACTTATACAATTTTTTATTTGAGAAAATATTAGATTATTTTTTCTCCCACCGAAAAAATATTCTGGATCTGTCATTCGTAGATTTCATTATTGTTATTTTGAAATAGATTTTGATGGAAAAAATATGAAGTGTATGATACTTATAATAATTAATTTGATGCATTAATGCAAACAAATGCAAAATTAATCTTACTACTAATTTAATCTATTCCCCTACTATTCTAACTGGGGAAGTTTTTTGGTGTATTTTTAGTTCTTCTCAAAGTGAAGATAGAGACCGAATGTTGAGTGACCAATAAAGAAAGTGAGTACAGTGAGACTCACTATTTAAATTGAGTATTATAATAACACGGGAACAAACATTTCAAATCAATTATTCTATTTATTTATGATAATAATGTGAAATATCTATTAATTTTATTAATCTTTGTTAAAAAGCCTATCATCATCTTTTGTGGGATCAAGTTCAATACCACATGGATTAACAATTTATTAATTGGTTCAAACTAATTACTTTTAAGATTTGTTTAGTGATGATAAGATAGAATAAAATATAAAAGTTAGATAAAAGTAGAGTATGATAAGTTCTAATTCTATTCTATGTAGGTATGACATCGGGACTCGAACTTAAGGGTATCCGCCTGACTCCGCTTCAATTTTATGGGAAAAAATTGAGTTTTTAGGGTTCGGGTTCGGATTTTCCCCGGTAGCCAAAAGCGGGGGCGGGGGCGGGGATGGGTATAGAATTACTGATACCCGTCCCGCTCACGCCCCCATCCCGTGATAAATAATATTAAAAAATAAAAAAAATATATATTATTTTCTAATTTTTTAATTAAATTGATTGATTTTGTTTTGTAATTTCTAAATTATGATCCCATATTTTAAATGTGGGTTTGTTATTATTATTTTTTTGTTATGTAATTAATTTTTTTGTCAGATTTTTCAATAAAAAAGTTTTATTTTTTAAATTTTAATTAAATAGCAAGGCCGGGACGGGGCGGGAAAAACCCGACCCCCAGTGGGGGTGGGGATGAAAATGGGTTTTAAAATCTAACGAGGATCGAGGCGGGGGCGGAGGCAGGGGCGGGGGCGGGGGCAGAGACAGGGAATGCAATATCCGCACCCGCTCCGCCCCGTTGCCACGCCTAATTCTATGTTTGATGGGTACAAGATAATATGTTAAATATTACATTAGCCTATCCTATGTTTCAATAGATAAAAAATATCAAAATATAATATAAAACATAGGTAAATCACCATAACCCTTTTTTGTTAGAATTACATAAAAAAAATTGAAAAAAATGTTCAATATTTTTGTAACTTTATATATGTGTGAGATTAATTAACTTCAAGAGTAACTCTTGTAGTTTTGTAATTTTGCAGTTAATATTTATTTATATTTCTAAAAAAAGTATATTATACACTAAATAAAAATACTTTATGATGGATAAAATACTTTTAAAAATTTATAAAAAAATAAAAAATATAATTTACTTAGTATTAATTTACAAATTAGATTAATAAAATTTAATTTGTATTGTGAGTGTTATTGAAGATAATTCAAAAGTTTGACAAGAATTATTTATAGAACTACTTGATACCTCCTCCTCTCTCTAAATTCAACTTGCCCCATGAGATAAAAATTACATGGACCCAATAAGATATGCTAAGCAAAAGAATAATAAGCTAATCATATCCTGTAAATACGCCTAATAACTGCTGAATATAACATAGTTTGTCATATTTACCCTGTTCAATATTGGACCTTCATTACAATTTACATGTCGTTATCAATTAAATGTGTTCTATACTTCTTTTTTATGTCAGCAAACAGTATATATTAATATTATATATAATAGAAGGCATAAGTATAAGACATACCCAACCCAAGTTACAATTTCTATTGTGTATTTGTGTTCCAACCAAAACAGCACCTAATCTGTTATTGGGATATAAGAAAACAATCAACCAAGGTTACCTTATATTTGACAATCATTAGTATTTGCAAGTTCAAAGAGTTACAACATACACAGTATATACATTGGCAGAAAACCCTAACCAAGATACTGTCATCCCATCGTGGCGCCCCAATTTGTAGATCCTAATTAATAATGTTACCTCTCAACTTATACTTAACACACTATAGCAAAAGGAGGATCAAACATAGATTGACAAATATATACTCATTTGTGTTCTTAATATAATAAACAGGAATAGCCTGTTTGGTCATTAAGACAAGAAAAATAATGACCATGATTAACTTGTGATTAACAGCAATACATATTCAGCAAAGTAAAAGTATTAATATTGGCAATCATAACAAGTGCCAATAAAGGCCCTATTTAAACCAAGAACATCAGTGACAAGTCCGGCAGCAATTTTAATAGCCATCAAAAGTGAATTTTAGACAACTTATTACACCTGTTTACAGTCCTTTAATTGCGGCTGGTATAAGTTTCAGAAGACTTATGACAGGAACAACTATTGCTAGTAAAATTTAGGGTTTTTTTTAATCAGGTTTATTTGCTTTCTAAGATATAAAATATTTTATTAACGTCAATATAAATTCCAGTAACATTTACTTCTAAAAGATTAATAGCATACAAATCTTCTAAATAAATCATACTAACAGAAAAAGACATTTCATAAAATTCACAACCAGAAAGTAACAAAAAAAAAGTCACAGCCAGAAAAAATAATATTTATCAAGTATCAACCATTAATTCACAAGTATTACTGTTATGAGGAAAAGATAAAAACTAAGTCATTTAGATTTAATAATTAATGTCATTAATTCAAGTCTGACAAGTATTGTAATCAAGGTCATATTACAAAACATAGTTTATAAACTTCAACTGTCAATCATAATGTAGTGTTTTTTAATCAGCAAATAATATTATATATAATAAAGGGTACCAGAAGTACCAGGAGAAAGTTACAACAGTCAGCATAACAGACAGCCATGGTTGGTTACCATGTATTTACCCCCTAACAGTGGAGTAAATATTACATAACCAACCTGCTAAACACCCAGCTTTTTATAGAAATCAATCCTATCATCCACTAAAACCACCCAAGATCAGCCTAATGGCTAACCTCCTCCCATTATCTCATTTAATTTTGCCCTTCATCTACACAAAAATCACAGAAAGCATACACAGGACAGGACCCTCACTCAATCATAATGTAGTGTTCCACAATTAGCTTTGTGATGATCAGAGTGTATGACTTGAAACAATAAAATAAAAATATACTATTTTTAAAGTAAGATGTAACAAGAATATATATGTTCAAAGAGCATTATATATAACCATGATATAATCACAATCCAAATAAAATACTAAATTATTATAATTATAAAATCTTTAAAATTTCAATGTTAAAGAGGTGTCTAGCCAAGTCTTTATAATCCTTGAGAATAATAACTTCTGTGTAGCTGCAGAAGCAATGATGACAACTAAATCTCCTTGAGAATAATAATAGAAAGAAACATTATATTAAAAAAATAGTATATTATTATATTGAGTCATAAAAGAGAGCACCAAAATCAAAGAGAAAATGTTATCTATCTTTACATATATAGCCATTTTTTTATAAGACAAAATCTGTTATATGGTGGAGTACAAGTATCCTTGTCCATTACATTCTTGTGTATTCAAAAATAACATAACAAGACAAAATCAGTGATCAACACTCATAAAAATGGCATGGGTGTATTTTCCAACCTATAAAATGCATATATATATATATGTGTGTGTGTGTGTGTGTATAGCCTTTTACCACAAGCAAAGGATAGAAATTATGCAACAATGGATACAAACTATAACACCCATGAACATCATGAGATAAGTACAAATCTTTTATAAAATTCTAATTCAAATTTGGCTAAAATACAGTTTACCATCACGTACCATCCCCAGCTCACTAATAAATCTACCCTCACATGCAGAAACATGGAAATGAAAGTAATATTTATTTAAGTTCATTTATAACTGGTAGCAATTAAACTTTAAAAACATTAAAATGAGTAAGCAGTGGTGGCATTGCTTTGTGTTGTGCTCCCAAATCCATTATCCACCTTTTATATAAACCATATAAATATATAATATTGAACACTAAAACTAAATTTATGACAGCCAAATCAAAGATATTTTATTCAGTACTAATCTAACAAAAAAAGTCTTGAAATAAAATGAGTTGAAGATCAGCAGTACAACAGCAGTGTTATTAAATTAAGTTTTTCAAACCCCAAAATCATATTTATGTACATCTACTTTCCTTAAGCTTGTGCACTGTCAATTCAAATAGGCATTCAAAATGAAGGAATTAACAATCCACCTCCCCTTCCACACCTTGCTCCTAGAGAATATGACCAAAACCATAGACATTAACAGGGAATGAATATGAATTAAACACGAGTGTGCAACGATAATTAAGAATTGATTTGGAAATGATTTTGAATTGAAGTATTGACTTAGAAGCTCAGTTAAATATTCAATCCAATCAAGCAAACGAAGGTAGATTTATTTTTATCAGAAAAAGATATATTAAGAAAGAGGGTAAAGGGTACCTAATCCTTACAAATAAAACCCTCAACCTAAAAGTTTTCAACTGAGTATATACCAAACCTAACACAGAAGCAGTTAAAAAAGCTATTAATTGTATTATACTTGTAGCTATTACAGTATAACTAATATCCCCCCTCCTCCCCAAAAAAAAAATATAAACAAAAAGCTGCACCGATTTTTACTCAACTACAAACACATAGTGCCCCCACAAACCCACTTACCTGAACTATACCAATATCACAGCAAACAAATATATTAGTAATAGTGAACCAATTGAAGAGTAGTTTCAAGTACCACACTCCATGTATCGAGGCATCATATAGCTTATGTAAGGTATGATGTCTCTTTATGAAATGTGTTTTCCAAAATTGTCCTTGAAAAATTCTCTTTGCAATTGCAAGCTTCAATAGAAAAATAACTTAATTTGACAGGATTAATTCTTGAACCTGTTTAGCAAAATCTTTGTTCCAATGGGCCTTTCACATTTATCTAGAAATCTTTATCACTTCCATTCAGTACATTCTGCTTTTTGTATGGGCAACTGGATGCAAAAACTCCATTCCCTTGTCATCTCGGATTTGACTTCGTATTCCACTCAACCATAATTGCACTGCCGAGACATAGAAAAGGCTGCTATATATTAAATAATTAAGAACTATGCCTCTGTGTGTCACCTCCATAAGGACATTTAAGTTTATAATAATCATACAATGCATTTTTTACATTATTATTAAATCATTAAAATATCTAAATTTTGCCATAATATCATTTCTAGGAAGATACAGAAACACTACCATATTTAGTCATTGTCATAGTTTTTGATATGGCCATGAAAGAACCCTGTGAAGGGCAATAATTGCACAGACCATTTGAGACATATGCATGCATTACACATCATGTGTGATAGACTAGTGGAAGTTCCTAAACATAGTATATTTTTAAAAACAAAAAAAATACGAAAAAGGTAGCTCCTATCCCTTAAAATATTTGAAAATGATATCAGCAACCATTCAACAGAAGATAAGCTTAGCAATAGACATAAGCTAGTATAAACTGTGTTGCAAAGGTGATACTCAAATTTTACACATGTTTAAGTAAACTTATTTAGAAATATTCCTAAAAAAGAAAATAAAAAAATGATTTTTTTATAAATTAAAATTAGTTTATGTATAAATTAAAATTCATTTTTAGAGATATTTATATGATAAAACTTTTACAAATTTACTTAGGCATAAGTTAATTTTAATTAACATAAAAGTTTATTTTTTCTTATTTTCTTTTCCTGAAAATCCTTCCAAAAAATTTTATCCAAACACGTCTTACATAAAATTTGAACTCAGAAAATTATCAGAGCAAACATGCGTCAAATGGGAAAAAATGCAACGAGAGTAAATTTTTAAAAAAGACAGAGACAAGATTTTATATATTAAAGAAGGATTTACATCATTCCTGTACAAACTGTACAGTATGATACTATACCAAAAAAAAATCCAAAGAATAGGAATGAACAAAATAAATTAAATCCCTGGACAAACGAAAACAAAAGAGATTGGTCAAGTATATAAGCTTGAGAAGAAAATACCAGATTTAAGGCATTTTTTGTATGAATCTCTCTCCTTTGTATTTGCTAGAAAGAACTCCCAAAAACACTCTGCTACTTCACTAGGCTAAGAGTAGTGAAGAGAAACCCTAGCGTCAAATGGGAAAACTATCAGAGCCAACCAATAACGTCAAATGGGAAAAAAATGCAAGGAGAGAGATTCATAAATTACAGAGAAATCTGTGGCACGCTAGTCGATGTGTCGAGAAAACCTAGGCTAAGCGTAGCGAAGAGAAAACCTAGCGTCAAATGGGAAATTATCACAGCAAACCAAATGCGAAAAAAATGCAAAGAGAGAAAGATTAGAAAATTACTGAGAAATCTGTGGCACGCTAGTCGCTGTGGAGAAAAACCCTAGGCTAAGAGTAGTGAAGAGATCCTAGGCAGAGCGTGTAGGTACATGGAGCCACGGTGATTCTAGCAAAATACAGAAACCATAGGCACAATGATACTAGGTGAAAATAGTGAAAAAGGTGAAATTGTATGATATAACAGACAATGCAAACATGACTGAGAACTGAGATTCGCAAATTGGGAATGGAAGGAGTTTCTGCTATTGAGAGTGGCAGTGGGATGGAAATGGGGCAAAGGCTAATTGTTATGCTCCATTTAGGGCACAGGTGGACGATATGATGAATTGAGGAATCAGAGGGAAGAGAAACGCCGGGCTATTAAAGAAGGAACTGGATAAGAGGGAGATGCATTCTGGAGGAGGGTCTCCTAGGGTTATCAGAAACAATTGAAAAGAATTGTCATTATAAACTACAATTTTACTAATACTTATTCATTAGTCGCAATAACTTCAGAATCGAAAAGGAAATACTAGCAAATTAGTTTATACTGTGGCTAAATAATTGTCATTAAATGCAACTTTTGGTCTAATGAATGAATAAGCTATTTTATTATATTTTAATTTATTATTTGGTGAAATAATTAATAAAATATAATAACTAAATTTATCCTTTTTACTTATCCTATCTTATTTACTGATTCAAAAATTATCATAAGAGAGTTAGATTTAGAAATAAATAATTGTCATTTACCTTCACACACAAAGGATATTAATGAAAGCCTTTAAAGAAATCATATACATCACCAGAGATGGTTTTGTTCTAGTTTTTGTGTGTGTGTGTGTGTGTGTGTGAATAGAGATGCTTTTGTTCTAGTGAATCGAAAGAATGAATTAAATCGATGTTTATTGTTTCCAAATATATAAATTCCAAAAAAAAAAAACACTTCACTGATTAAGCTTATAATTTATTTAAATTATCAATTATTAATACTGGATTCATCACTCCATCAATTAGAATTTTCCTTACAGGCAATTCATAAATTTAAAACGAAATAACAAAAAAAAAAAAAACAAAGAAAAAACTAGATCGGCAAAGTCTTAAATCAAACAAGAGTATTCTTGTCTGTTATTGTTGGCAGATGCACCCAAGCATCTCAAACTGCCTTCTGCTTCCTGCAGACTCCATCAATCATCATCATTAGGACTTGCTTCCTTCGGGTTCGCATTTTTGTCTTCTGCAGGCTTCTCTTCCTGCGAGAAACATGAAACATATTGAACACCCTAAATCCCTTTCTAAAGGGGAAAAATTCCCAAAATTCATAAAATCTCCTTACAAAGTTAACAAAAAAATGTTATTCATCAAAACACTTACAGTAAAAGCATTGGGAGCATTTTCCTCTGTAGCAACCTAAACGTATAAATAAATATCTCACAATGAGTTATGAAAAAAAAATAGATAGATAGATAGATAGATAAATAGAACAAAATCAAAACTTACAACAACAACTGGAAAAGAAAACTCTTCTTCAAACTCCATCTCCATAACATCCTATACGAATGGATTAATACGAAATTAGTACAAAGAAGTATATATATACATGAATTACTCAAATGTGATGCTTGTAATATCAAAAAATTAAGAAACGAACAACAAATTGGAAAATTCAAACATGCAATAAGCTTATGCATCTACCATTTCGGGACTGGTCTCTTCAATGTTAGGAGTGGGAGGAGGAGTAGGGGGGAAATTCTCCATTTCACCTGGAGGAGGAGGTTGGTTGGAGTTGCAATTGCATGCCATGATAATGGAGTATAATAGCTACTTGCAAGTGGTGTGTGTTGCATAAATGAGTGTTTGCCTATTTATTAATAAAAATGTATAAGATAATCATAAAGATGATAATAAAAAGTTTGAATAGTTTTTTTTTTGGAGTCAGAGGTAACGGACATCTCTCAATTCATAGGATTAAAGACTAATTTTGTTTATAATTATTAATGGTTCACGGAAATTTTGTACACCATGAAAATATTTAAACACAGATTTTTTGCTAAATAGTAGATTTTTTTTTACATATGAATGCAATTGGATCTTACACTATTGCGTCAATTTTTTGAATTAAAAGTTTGAATAATTTAAAATAAAAGATTTCTTTAACATGAAAAGAGGAAAAAACAAATGATAAAAATAATATCAACCCCAAATTTACGGTGGAAAAAGTATAAGAAAAAGTAGAGAAAAAAAAACAAAAAAAGTTTAAAAATATAATAAGTGGTTAATTTTTTTGATCAATTAATAAGTGATTACATGAAAAATAAATAAGTGGTAAAAAGGTGAAAAATGAATATCAATATTTTTTTTGAAGAAAAATATATAAATGTTATTACTCAAGTAATAAATGTAATACTTAATGTGAATACAGAAAAGTATTAAAAAAAAGAAGAAAAAAGTGTGAAAAAATTATATAGATAATAAATAGAAATTTATAAATTTTGAATAAAATAAATAAATAATTGCTAACATGATACTACACTGAAAGCGTGGGTCAATTAATATGTGATTGTTTCAATTTAATTAAAATTCTCAAATTTAAATCTTGACTATACAATTATATGAAATATTCAAAATAAAGACTTTACATAATCTTACATAACTTCAACATAACTGTTTTTGGTAAAAATGCATGTGTTCTTGAAAGAAAAGAAGAAAAAAAAAACATTTTTTAGGTGAAAGCTACTTTATTTAAAAGACCTAGGAAAGCTGGTACAACCAACAAGTGACATCAGCCAGTAAAGCATTAGAAATAAATGCAGGAGCAACATCAAAGACTCATGGAGCAACATCAAATTTCATTTAATTACTAGTTTGTATTTTATTTCTTTTCTCTTTCCTCATTTATATCATTATTATATTTATTATTTTAACTCTTTCTTATCCCTCTTCTCTCAAACCATATTGTTTTACTCTTCAATTTTTCAATGTTTGTATTAGTACTAAGGTCATTATCGGTTGAATTTTGTACATTATATATTTCTCCTATCAACACCCCTCCCTTTTTCCCAAACATCTATTTTCTTTCCTTCATTTCCTTAATAATGGCAGCATTCCTCTTGAAACAATAAGTTGCTATGGCACCAAATCAAATATAGAGTGAGCTTATTTAAACTTTAAAAAAAAAAAAATTCATATAAACATTTTTTAAAGAAAAAAATAGAATTTGTTTATTAAAATAAGTAAAAAATGTTTTAAAAACATAAAAAATTTAAACAAATATACTAAAAAAACAGAAAATCATTTATTTTATTAAAATAAGAATTTTTTTTCAACAAATGAATTTAAACAAACTAATCCATAAACGTGTGCATATATTAGCGCTTTTAATTTTATCTTTCACTTTTTTAATTCTCTTTTTGAATAACTTAGTTCGATTTCATTATTGTTATTTTAAAGTAGATTTTGATGAATAAGATATGAAGTGTGTGATGCTTATACAAATTAATGTGATGCATTAATGCAAACTAATGTGAAGTTGAACTCACAGCAGTTTTACAATGATATAATATCTTGATGTGTTTATATATAAGAGATGATTTATTTAATTAAAGAATTTGTGTCAGATTTTCTTCTTCTTATATTAAATTATCTTGAATCAGTTGCAGTCATGCACCACAAAGATAATTAATTTTTTATTCAGTGAGTTAGAAAACATATGTGATATCTGAGCCAAAAAATGCAAAGTTAAAACATCTACAGGATATATATAATTATATAGTAATTTTGTGACAATATTGTAATATTAGTGGGTCAAGGGATTTACTTGTACTAAATATCTGGTAATAAAAAAAAATTAATGGATCAAGGGTACCTTTTTTTTGTTAAAGATATTATTACAAAAAATTTAGCTAAGCACAGTACTCAATGAAAGAATGCATGTGTTCATTCAAAAATTTTTTTTTCTCATTCAACACTAGCTACTGCGTTTTAATTAGCTTCATCTGTATTTTATATGTCACTATTGAACTATAATGCTTTTAAGGACGTACAACACATGTTAATTAATTTTTTGTATTTGTCATTAATTACTTTAATAATATATATTTATTGGTTATTTCTTTATCAATATTTTTTATTGATAATTACTTTATTAATATTTTATTTTAATTCTAAATCCCTGGGATATTATCTCACATGATGCAAAATAACAGTTATAGGACAACATGTTTTCATATAATAGTTTTTCGGCATAAAAGATGGATAGTCCTTGTTAAGGATTCTTCACACGATACCTCTTGGGAAAAAACTAGGAATATTTATTAGGCTCTATATTTTTCCAAAAAAAACGACAATACTAAACATATTCACACCTAGGAAGCCTTCTACCTTACAAAATAAAAATAAAGAGGAGAATGTCATCTACAAAGAAAAAGTGAGAAATTACAAGACTGTTATGAGATAGCTTTAATTTGCAAAGCTCCATCTTCTCTATTGAATATTTTTGGAGACATCAAAGCAAGTTTCTCCATACAAATAACAAAAAATACGAGGACAAAGGGCTCCCCTCTTTGAGTCCTCATTTAGGAGCAAAAGAAAAGAAAGGAGTTTGTTCCCATACCAAAAAAGGGATAAAGATGGCAAGATAAAACAAAACAGGATTAGCTTGATAGTGTGATCCTAGAAACCAATATCCTTCAAGCAATGACGGAGAGACTAGTCAACTTTATGATAAGTCTTTTCTAGATAATTTTTTTTTTAGTCTTTTGTTGGTGCATCGAGTACAGGACTTCCCAATTAAAGGATGATAACATTATCAAAAATACCTCTTCTAAAAACAAAATTGCTCTAAAGAGTCCCAATAATCTCATAAAGAAAAAAGTCAAAGTCTCCTTACATAATGATATTGAAATACTATATATGTTAGATATTGTCGAATTGATCCAGTTTTGTCTCATATATTTCAAGCTTTGATCAGATCATATTCGAATTTAAACAAATCACCCAAATAAAATTTTGGGTCGAATAAAAATTATGAACCCGTCCAAACCAATCATTTACTTTATTTAGACGCGAAATGATAAGATACATACAATTATTCATTTATATATAAGTTGATAAATAGTCTATTGCATCAAATTAACATTACACAATCAGAAGAAGTCAAGCTGGAATTATGAGATTATTTATCAGAGACATCTTAGGGTGCTTTAGTTTTCCCCGGTGGCAACTGCTGCTAGCAGCTGCATTCCATCGTCATCAGCTGCTTCCTGAAATTAAACCATATTTAAACAATTAAAAATTCAACAACTGGTTTAATTGACTTGAAATTTCTGTTTACTTATTGAAACACTTACCGAGGATTCTCCTTCAGGGTTTTGCTCGTTAATAGAAACACAGGCAGCAGCAGCCTACAATTTATGTAGTATAACATATGGAAACAAATTAATTATATTGATATCAAATTAAACTTAATCACAATTCATACCCTTACCGTTAAGATTTCCATCTTTTCATCATCTTGCCTGCTTATTGGTTCCCTGCTTAATGCCATTGATGAATTTCTTTTAGTAAATATATGTTCATACTTAGTGTTCGAGAGAGAATTAAAAATGTTTATTATAACATTTAGTTCCACACACAAAAATATTCATGAATCCAAAAAAGAATTTAAATCAGTGTTTCTTGTTTCCAAATGTAAAAATTGCATCAACTCTTATAATTAAAGCTTATAATTTATTTAGATTACTAATACCGATTCATGATCACTCCATTTATTAGAATTTTTCTAACAGGCATCAATTCGATCGTATATCTAAAACGAAATCAAAACTAAATCAGCCAAAACAAGAGTAGATTGATTTAGTTACTGAGTAATTTCGACTTATGCTAAATCCAAGTCCATAACACTAATTGATAATGGAATATTAATCTATGGTTGCACCCTATCTTATTCTTACTTTGCTTTCCGCTTCCTGCTGGCTCCAGTACTATTAGGACATGCTTTCTCCGGCTTCGAATTTTCAGATTCGGTGGGTTTCTCTTCCTGCAAGAACCAAATTAAAACAAACACGATATATACATGAATTACTCAAATTAATGTGATGTGCATGTAATTACATATATAAAATTAAGAAGCGAATTAACCACAAAATTCTATAAAAATGGAAAATTCAAACAATTAGCTTATGCATCTAGCTAGCTACCCATGGGGCAGGGAGGGAACTCTTCCTTCCGAGAGGAGAAGGAGGAAGAGAGTATTTGCGCATAGACATGGTAATGGAGTATGATAGCTAGTTTCTTTCAATTGTGGTGTGTTGAGGTAAATGCGAGTTTTCCTATTTATTAAAAAGACAAACCCGTGACGTGAGTATCTCATAAAGAATGGTAATAAAAAGTTCAAATAGTCCAAAAAAATTGTAAAAAGAAGTATTTTTTATATTTAAAATAAAAAGAAGTATAAAATTTAGGATATGAAAAAATATATTTAATTGTCAGGCCTCTTTTAATTATATTTATTAATTGTTTCTCTTTCATTATTAAAAAATACAAATGTTTTATTATATACTTATTAGTTTTTTCTCTTTGTATCTTTTTTCCTCAAATGTAACCATATTCATCATATTGTTTTGTTCTACAATTTTTCAGCATTTATATTAGTAATTTGATCATAAAAAAGAGATCTAATTTAATTGATTGAGTAGAATATATGAATTATTATAAATTTTAAAATACATATCAGTTACATTTTGTATATTTAATGTTTCTTCTATGAGGAGATAAACTGTAGACTTCATACCTTGACTGAAAAATAATGATCAAAAAGCACCCATGGTACATCAATGATGACTTTTTCCTTATCATCTTTCGCATCAAATTCGACCATATAACAATCATTACCAACATCCATCAATTCAATCCCGATTTGAGTCTTCCATAATCTCATATGATGGTCCTTCTTGTAGTATAGCCAACTGACTTCCCAACAATTTAACAATGAGAGCATCTTGTTGCAGTGCTCATAACTCTTAGAGCAGAAAAGGTTCAACTTTCAGTGCTTTTGACAAAAGTGGGTTACCATCCTCAAAATCAACATGAACAAGTTTTGTTCAATATGATCGGTTTTTGGTCGTATTGGAGGAATTGTCTCTATCCAAGGATTTTGTCTCTGAATGATATTGGTGGTCTCGAATTTGATAGTTTCTCCAGGCATCACAGTGGAATAGTAGATCTTCTTGATTCCATAATTCTACCAAAAAACACACACACATTTATTTCATTAATTTCATCTTGTGTATCTATAATATAAACTAAATAAAAGAAATTAAAGCATAATAAAAGACAAATACAAAAACTAACGTGTTATAAACTTATAATTATAATAAATGTTAGTAAGGGTGAACATGAACCAACTTGGCCTGGTCCAAGATTAATTTTGACGAGGTATATTCTCTTAAAAGGTATCTGTTTATCGAACAATTAATATTGTATATTAATAATAAATCTTTTCATTTAATAGATAATATTTTATATAACGTGATATTATATATATTTATAATGTATTATTTATATCAAAACATACATAGTTAAATATATGTTAGTTAAAAAAATGTTTTATATATACTTTCTTTTATGATAGGATTTAATTATACATAATGTTAATGTTAAAATATTATGCTAGACAATCAGGTTAATCTACTGTTCTGTAAATTCTTTGTCTTGATCAAGTCATTTAAATAAATGACTCAAAGCCTTAAATAAAATTTCAAGTCAAATAAAGAAAACAATAAATCTGTCTTAACCTGTCATTTACTCACTTCTAAAAGTTGGTATATATGTTACACTAGTACTTAGCTGCGAAATTATAAGATACATATAATTATTTATTTATATATAAATTAATATAGATAGTCTATTACATCAAATCAAATACTACACGATCATCCGAACTAAAGCAGATAGATCGAGCTAGTTATGAGATCGAATCATGTGTAGTTTTTTTTTTCACCTCTTTCTTTCTCTGTTGGTTGAGTCAATTATAATTGATGTATCTCAACTACACAAGAACATTAATTAAGGACTCTTTGAAACATTATTTAATACAAATTGATTTTTTTTATTCGCAAAATCACTGTGATTCTTCATCAGGGGGTGTTGTTTTCTTTAATCCCGACAAGAAGACCCTTATTTTTTGATTCCCCCATCTTAAGTCCAGTGGCAGTGGCAGCTTCTTCTTCTTCAACTTCTTCTTCCTCAGCTTCTTCTTCTCGACCCTCTTCCTAATAATTCTAGTTGCAACTGTTGCCAGCAGTTCAATTCCATTGTCATTGTTATCTGTTTCGTCCCTCACATTTTTTTCATATCCAGCATTAGTCATCACTTCCGGTTCCTGAAACTATGTTTAAACAATAAAAATAAAATAAAATCATCAGCAACTGTTTTAACTTGAAGTTTCTCCAATTAATAATCAAAAGCGTTTTATGTTTGCTTGTTGAAACACTTACCGAGGATTCCCCTTCAGGATTTTGCTCGTTAATTAAAACACCAGCAGCAGCAATCTACGAATCATCAAGAACAAAGAA
Organism: Glycine tomentella; assembly: GCA_007407185.1. Classification (NCBI taxonomy): domain Eukaryota; kingdom Viridiplantae; phylum Streptophyta; class Magnoliopsida; order Fabales; family Fabaceae; genus Glycine; species Glycine tomentella. Next base: position 2,921,020 of record PYAF01003243.1, read on the forward strand.
AGAAAAAAAAAGTACCAATTTTTATACTATACTGAAATAAATTATATATTAATATCATATATACTTTATCACAATTCACAGCCTTACCCTTAACACTTCCAGCTTTTCTTCACCAATTGGTTCGGTTTGCATGAAATCGGGCTTTTGAAACCTTGCTGGTCGTCTGCTTAACACCATTGTTGAATTTCTTGTTGTAAATGTTTATTATACTTATAAAGTATTTTAGTGATCAAGGGAGAAAATGTTAATAATAATGGTGATATATATATATATATAAAATGGAGAACTGTGTATCTGAGTTAGGATGGGGAAACCACGCATATATATTGTGCTAGCAGTTCATTTTGGAAACAAACAATTGTAAGCAAATTTGGCATATAGCAGATCACTTTATTATCAGAGTGAAACCGTCCCTAGTGGAGTCTATACACATGAATAGCAGTTTCATGAGGGGGCCCAGGGTTCGTAAAATGTGAACGTTAGAGGTACTATGTAGCATGTAAAAATGCACCTTACTCCCAGCCTAATTATGTCATGTCATGGTAAAATAAAAATTAACACTTGATTTTAATACTATCGGTGGTGGAGTACATTTTCAGGAAAAAGTGATACTTTGTAATAAATATATAAGATAAGAAAGTAATAAATGATATGATAATAAAAATATGAAAATATTATTATTTGAATAAAGCAAGTCTTTCTAGAGCCTTGATATTTTTTATTAATTAAATGTATGTTTAAAAAGCAATTGAATTTAACTTCAATAGACTTTCAGATGAAAGCTATACATCATAGTTGCTTTGGCACTTATATGTTCTACCAGGTTTCAACATAGTAATATATCCAAACACACCTTAAAAGGAGATTTCAAACAAGGGTGTGAAGCAGTGACGTGTAGAGCCTCGGAAAACACAGAACACATATTGAAGTCAAAAGTAACCGTCATTCATATATAGTGCTTTTTGGTGTGTACTACCTTGTCTTCTGAAATCCTTCTTTTGGGGCCCCTGGAATATAAGATAATTAACAAACTGATAACTCTAAGCTTAACTGTTAAAACCTCTCACTCACTCAGACTCCCCTGTACCTGCATGTAAGCCTGTGCTGTTTGCTTATACCTAGCCATAAGCCAGGTCAGTATCTTGAGAAAAATATTGGACTTTTGCAGGTCCACCAATTTGTAATATAATTAAAATATAATTAATTTGTGTATTCCAACACCATTTTACCTGCATGGAAGGATAAAGGATTACACTAATGTTTATGCAAGTCAAATTTCACCTCACCCGATGAAACAAACTTGAGCGTTTCCTGAGCTTATATGATTTGTCTGTTTTAGAAGTATTTAATTAATAATTTCCCTGGTGCTTTCATCATAACAAAAGACAAAAAGTAACTACTCTTTCTACTTTCTTTTTTTTTTTTATTAGGTTGCTTCAGTTAAAAGTTAGAAAATAATACTGTACTGATTTTTTTCAAGATTAAGTTTTTCTTTGATATTATTATTTATAATTTAAATAAGTTTTTATGTAAAATGGTGATTTTTTTATTAATTCTCTAAAAATTGGATCTAATATTTACTTGAGTCTTTATTAATTAAATATTTTTTATTTTAGATTCTAACTTCAAAATCCCTTAATGATAATGTGATTAGTAGATATTATTAGAAAGCAGAATTTTTCACTATGAAGAAAAAAATTATATCAAAAGCTTATAATTCCATAAGAACTTAAGTTAATAATGAAGTAAAACAAAGAGATAGCATATTAGATACTAAATTCAAACAGAAAAATTTTAATAAAAATACAAGTAGCTACACAAGAAAATTATGGAAGACCAATAAATATATATATATATATATATACACATTAAATTTTATTTAATTCGCTATTTATTCTTCCTCCAAATTGTGTTATTAATGTATAACATTAGTTGAAAAAATATTACCCAAAAAAAGTTACTTTAATCTCCTAATACATTACAAGTTTGAAATGCATGGTTTAAAAGGTAAAATATTGTCTCCAGCGTTGTGCAATTGATAACAATATCGATTTAATTAATTTTGAGCCAAATTTGTAATAATTTTTGGTGTAAGATCAAATGATAATGAACCAAAACTTATTTTTCATATCATTTACAATTAAATATAAGAATACGACCAATACACTTTTTGTAAGAAGTAAAAATACCAATGGTTTTTATTTCTAATCTTGTTATATTGATTTAGAAAATAACCTTACAAAAAGTGGGAAAAAATATGTTCTATGATTTTATCGAAAAATATCTTGACCAATCTCACACTTTTCCCGCCACAGAGAGTAAGATCAAACTCAACACAAATACGAGCAAATCGCTTTCTCACCACCTTGACATTGCTACTATATATAAACTTTGATGGGTCTATCCATTACAGGTGCCATGGTTAGCTAGTAAAAATCTCTAGTCATAATAGACCAATTTTAAACATGGGAACCTAATCCAATTAAACCGTGATTTTTTTCCACTTTTGTGTGGGGAGATGCAGATTTTGAATTTCATTCGGCTACTACCAAGTAATTATCGAACCTCATTCATGGGCTATCTTAAATCATCTTCTCCTACTCAAGTAGATTTGCCTTAACGATATAATAAAAGCCATTGTCAACATCCATAAAATTGAATCCTCCACTGAATTTCCAAATTTTAGACAATTTTTCTTTATACTACAGCCCATAAAACTTTCCATGTAATTGGTATCTTGCTAGGGTTAGCATAATTCTTGGAATAAGGTCATCCAAATGGACCTTTGGTAGTAGGTAGTTCCAATTATCATGTTCTATTTGAAATAAATTCTAAAGCAGTATTTTTTCGTATCCCTCACAAGCTAGGGTATTGATTGTTCCCAAAGGACTCTATCTCACAACGAGATAGATAAAGCTGCTGGTGGTGCGCTACTAACTCTTTCTTTTTTGAGAATGTCATGGCCTCGAGACTACATATCAATAGTTTCAGTTTTTGAATCTCATGCAAGTTAGGTGTCATTTATATCTCAAGGTTTGCTTGGTGGAAGCATCCCTCCTTCAGTATTGTAGAGAAAGATACACCTTTTGTGCCATTGTTTAGCTAGTATAGCATATTTTTGATCTCTTACTTAAGTTCATGCATGAAGAAAAAAATACACTCACATCATAATGATAAACGATTAAATTCAATGTTACAATTTCCACTCCACACCACCAAGCATGTGAATCATCTAACGGAAAGTTGTTTAAATTTAATTAGTGATCTCGAATTTCAGACCTAGATATATGGAATTGGTTAAATACTCAAAGAAAAAAATTATCATCCACAATAATCCTATTTTTAACCCTTTGGCAAGTATAGAAATTCGTCCAAGTAGTAATTAAAACGATAAGTTTAGGTGTCAAGTTCACAGGGACTTTGACTATACTCGAAGTTTGTATATTTCTAATTTTAAGCGAATAATGAATTAAATTAGATATTTGTCTAATATTGATGCGCAAATATAAAATTCAACATAAATAAAGATAATTAAGCATAACACATTTAATAGATAAAACACAAACACTCGGAGGAGTGAGTTGTTAGTTAGTGCAGAATTATGTGATATGTTGAGTGCTCAGCTTACCAAAACTATTCTTATGATGCAATGTTTAAAGTTTCAACATTTAATGTTATTTTAAGTATTACTTTCATCCGTTAACCTACCCTGACCATGATCTCTCATATGCAAGAGCCTAAATTACCTAATTTCACTCTTAATCCCTTAAGAGCTACATCAAATAATTTGTTTTAAGAATAATGATGTATAATTAAGGCTAAATAATATCATTTTATCCCTAGATATGGATTACCTAGATGCTCTTTTCATGTTCTTAGAATGTAAACATTTCCCCATGCATAAATCCTATAACATTACATGTGCATGGATGATCGGGCCACAAACATGACAATAAACTCGTAAAACAAACAATAATATCAAAATAACATTAAATAGATAGTGAGAATCATTACATCAAAAGTGTTTGGTTACTGAGCTCCCAACAATGGATGGTTTAGTTTCTCATTGTCGTGAGAGGCTTACAAATACAAAAAAAAAGGAAGCAAGAGAAATGGAAGAAAATTAAGGAAAAGGTCCCCAAGTTAGTGGGTTTTCTCTCTTCTCTCGTACCCTAACTTTGTTTCTATCTGTCTACATTTTTTTTTTTGCACAGTGCTCCCCCTTTTTATCTTCAAAACCCTACACATTCATGTTTTTCGATAATGACTATGCGCTAAGTTTGTATGTATACGATAAGTCTGCATGTGCGCGCTAAGCGCGCATGCAAAGTCTAGCTCACTTAAGTGACCACGCGCTAAACCGTCAAATGTGCGCTTAACTAGCATGCACGTTATAGCTGGTCTCCAAATTGGTTCCTTGGGCTGAGCAAACACTGTCTCGCTGAGCGCATTGCTCCGATTCTTCAACATCTTTCAGACCTCTTGATATGTCACTTTCTACAAAAAAAAAATAATAGAATCAAAACATTGTTAAATTTAACATTCACCAAATAAAACTCAGAATGAGCTAAATTCCTAACTTTTAACTCAAAAGAAATGTTAAAAGAAAAGAAATTAGATAATTTTGCTATCTGATTTATATATACAAATTACATATGCATAACAATTATCACCTACTTGATTCAAGTAATATTAATTACCTCCCTAACAAATACATGTGGTATTAAATAAAAGGAAAATTCACCTCACATATATGCCCGGGGAATAAAGCATACTTTAACTTCAACTTAAATGAATAAGGACCTAATTAGTTTCAGAAATAATTTTTGTAAAAAATTGATTATAGAAATAATGTAAATGTAATATGACATTTCTTTTCATTACTAGTATAAATAGAAATTATATTTTCAAAGGAGCCTAAGTTGTAACCCTTGTCCTCTTTATTCTTTTTGGCATTGGAATTTGGAAACGAGGATTCCATCATGCAATCCACCTTCATATGGCAGATTCAACATGTTTGGTTGTGAATATATATATATATATATATATATATATATATATATATATATATATATTGGAGAGCAGAAATCATTTCTATTTTTTCTACAACGCAAAATTATGTAACTATGATTCTCGGTTATCCCTTCCCTGCCCATATAGAAACTAGTGTTCACTTTACTCGCCACTAATCTTATTTAAGCTGCGCTAAGACTTAACAATACCTTATTTAATGCAATATCGGGAATGATAATGATTTATAATTTTTTGAAATTTGACTTTCATAATGTTTTCAAATTAATTTACTGCTGCATTTATGGTATTATCTGCGATCTAAGAGTCTTCAATGCTAGGTGAAGAAGAACTCCTTAATTCTAAAATGAAGAAGATTATAAAGCAAAATAGATATGGAAGTCACAAGACAATAACATTCCCAATTGAAGGTAATGAACTGTTTGATAGGACTTAGGAGTAATTATTTAATCCACAACACATTCTAATTAAAACAAAGAAAACAACAGACACATAAGAACTCCTAATTAAAGCTTCAGCATTCCAGGACCAGCATATTCCAACCGAATAATGCTTCATTCGTCGTCGTCATCGTAGTCAGACACGACACCATCCTCTTTCACCTGATTTGAGCTTGTTCCCACTGGCACCAAACCCTAATACCAAACACAATTAACACATAAGCTTTCAACATTTTCACATTTTCAATCAAAATGTTGAGTAGAAGTATATGTAATTCTAACATAACAATTCTTCAGAACAAATTAAGAATCGTTAATTCATTTACTAGCGTGGTGCTTGTGTTAATTACACAGATCCTGTTCCATTCAGGAAAAAAAAAAAAAAAACTTTTGAAAGCAACAGCAACAGGATCCCGTGTATACCCCACAACAAAAAAAACTCTGATGATAAATCTGCTGAATAAAAAGTTAACAATTATTACGGAATCGCAAAAAAGAAAAAAAAAAAAAAAAAGAAAAACATTTCAATTACGGCCAGGAATATTTTCAGGGCATCTTCTTTTGAGTGAGAATTGATGATTTTGAGAGCTGCCTCCTGCACAAAGAATTTTGATTAAGAATTTTTAAACAAAAACAAAAACAAGAGAAAATATTAAAGCTGGAAACCGTATATAAAGAGAAAAAATGGGTATATCAAACCCTTGCAACTTGCATCTCCTCCTGAAGCAAAGTTTTAGGCTCATCATCAATGGAAGTCTTCCTTTCAAGTATGGGAGGAGGAGGAGGCATCAATGGTGTTAGTGGCTTCTCCATGTTATCCTTCTTCTTCTCTGCTGCTTGATGCTTATTCATCTTCAGTTGTTGTTGTTGCACAAAGGAAAGACAACACACACACTAAACCACTTCCCACTCTTGAATAAAGAGAATGAGAAGGGAATAAAATGGCACTTGATTGTGGCTTTGTTTTTCCTAATCTGTAACCGAAGGGTTGCAGCTGAAAATGGGGCATCTTTGACTGTCATTATGAAGAGGGGTGAGGGACACAGCTGTGCTCTCAACAGATGAATTAACGTGGCAGCCATGGCGAGGAACAAACAGAAACGCACATACAAATGGCAGAAAAACAGGTGAATATAGGCTTCTTAGGCTCTAGTAACGCATGAGAGATGAAACAACCAAGCACACAGTAGAAGCCAAAAGGGTTGTTTCTCTTGCTATCTCTTGGAGGTTTATTATGGTTACTAGTGGAAAACAGGCATGTAATGTCTGTTTATTAAATTTGGGTTATTTTTAATTGTGAATTTGGTTTTTTTAATAATCTAATACTTAATTTATTTTATAAGAGTTTGAAAAATTAAAGAACAGCAAGTGTTATGGGTACGTAATCTGAGAGTAGTTCAAACTTCAAAGATAAAATTGTAAGTAATTAAGAAAATTGTTAACGAATAAAATAGTCAAATAAAATACTTTCTTTTAGTCTTCACTTTTTATTAGACTATTTTATTCGGTACCTATTTTCTTAATAGATTATAAAGATTAACAATTTCATATATATGATTAACTTCGTATAGAGCTTAAAAAAGAATTGTAAGTGTAGTGGGTAGTTTATCTAGAGAGTATTAATCGATAAAATAGTGAATAATTTAGAAAATAATTAAAGAATACAAAAGATTTAAATAAATTGGATAAGACATTGAAATTAAGCTTCTTCATTTAATTTCGTTTAGAAATCTTAAAGTTGAATCAATGAAAATTGGTTCTTAATTTTAATAAGATTTAAATATATTTTTTTGTCTTGGTATTTTTTTCAATTTGGTTTATAAAAAAATTGCTTTTAGTTCCTATAAGATTAAGTTTTTTCAATTTTAACTCATGTAAGATATTTTATTTATTTTTACTTTATGTAAATTTATATTTTTTTTTCCAATTTTGGTTAATATAAACATAAACTTATGGAGATTATAAATGAAATTAAAATATGAAATGGACTCAAATTTTAAAAAAAAAATGCTAACTTACAACATACATACAAAAACATATTTAAGTTTTCCATTTATTACGAGATTTACTAATTATTAATTTTTTTAGGAAATGAGCCTTTATTCCCTATTGAAAGGCTTAATTCTTTAGGTGAATTTAAAGAGAAATAAGTAATAGGATTAAGAATCCTAAAGAAATAGCAAGTGAGTTTTCAATAACGATTCCTAACTCAAAGAATTGCAAGGTCTCAACAACCCCCCTAACATATATATTCATACATTAATATATAAATCAAAAACTATTCCAGGAATGACCAAATCTTATAACACATAGAACAAGAAGTCAAGAACACGAAAAGAAACATAATTTTATCAATAAACCAAATCAAGAATATTCAAGATCCTTCGAAATCCGACTAATCCCAAAAGATTGACAGGGATGTTTATAGTTGTTTATATTGGAAGCCCAGGTCAATGAGATTACAATCAGCAATGTAGACCTAGAGCTCCTGGGCATCCTAAAGAGAGGGAGGGACAAGGAAAGCCACCCATCCTTTCCTGCACATAGAGGATCATATTAGAACCCCCAAGGACTTTGCACTATTGAGCTCCCCCCACATGCTCTATCTTTGGCTTAGCTAGGCATGCCATAGACAATCAAATTTCAAGCAAATAAAGTTTTCCAGCTAACACACATCTGAACCATAAAAACATCTTGGTTGAAGTTACCATAAAAATCACACCTTCAAATAATGCACTTTGCCTTCTCTCATTTCTAGAAGAAAAATCACAGAGGATCTAAACTCCTTACAAATAACTTGAACCAAAATACAAATACCTCTAGAGCTTGTGCCCCTACTATTCCAAGTAATAAAATTTAGGACGACGCACTAGGGGTTGTGAAGGCTCTAACACTATATTCATATAGACACTCCATCCTTTGACAACATCTTGGGGCTCAACATTGATTTGGATAGTTGCTCACCTTGCTCGATCGTTCACTACCCCCATCGAATCCACCACCATATCCTTCTTTAGATTAACTAGTTGTTGAGCACTAAATGTGCGAGCATCCATATGAAATTTGCTTGTAGTAGTTTTCAAAATATGCCTTTGCCAATCAAGAGTGGCATACCAAACTTCATCTGCCATGAATTATCCAAATATCACTTGCTATACGATGCATTTTCTCATCCACTAGCTTTTGTTTTAGTCTTTTTTCTTCAGCATTTCACACTTTAGGTCGTTTAGCACAAAAAGCCTAAGGGCAAATCTAGAGATGATAAAAAAGGCCTCGTACTCAGCAGATAGTAGCAGGTAATTAAACCCCTCTATAGATTAAAAATGAATAGCTTAATAGATACATTTTTATTAATGAGGCAAGCGCAGATAGTAAGGTACTTAGTATAAATACTTGTTTCAAAATTATTTTTTAGAATTTATTTATTTTTACTTCTTTAAAATTTATATTTTAACAAATATCTACAGATACCCACAAAATACTTATAAACTTCATGGATATCTATTTAACAGATCCCATTCAAATACGAGTGGGGGTGGTCAGGGGCTACTACATTATACCCTCCCCTCCTTAGCCCACTTGCATGTGTTTGGATTTGGATATTGGCACTTCTACAGTGGATCTCAGCAGATTTATTATCCCATTACCACGGAGTTTAACTTCCTACACCAGCGCTTTTTCTAATACACCCAGCATATTTTTTTTATTTCCAACTTTACCCTCATACGGATCGGCAATCCGTAAGAGGCATATGGATTGTCAATCCATATGACTCATACGGATCGGCAATCCGCAAGAGTCATATGGATTGCCAATCCATATGACTCTTACGGATCGGCAATCCGCAAGAGGCATATGGATTGCCAATCCATATAACTCTTACGGATCGGCAATCCGTATGAGGCATATGGATTGCCAATCCATATGACTCATACGGATCGGCAATCCGCAAGAGGCATATGGATTGCCAATCCATATGACTCTTACGGATCGGCAATCCGTACGAGGCATATGGATTGTCAATCCATATGACTCATACGGATCGGCAATCCGCAAGAGGCATAATCCATATGACTCTTACGGATCAGCAATCCGTATGAGTCATATGGATTGTCAATCCATATGACTCATACGGATCGGCAATCCGCAAGAGGCATATGGATTGCCAATCCATATGACTCTTACGGATCAACAATCCGTATGAGGCATATGGATTGTCAATCCATATGACTCATACGGATCGACAATCCGCAAGAGTCATATGGATTGTCAATCCATATAACTCTTACGGATTGTCGATCCGTATGACTCTTACGGATTGTTGATCCGTATGACTCTTACGGATTGCCGATCCGTATGAAATCGAATGGTGTATGTTGGTATGCAACTTACGGATTATGAGAAGGATAAAATTGGTATTACATTGTGCATGTTGGGTGTATTAGAAAAATGAATGATGTAGAAAGTTAATCTCATTACTGCATTCCAAGGGAGCCCCTTTAACATTATTTTAAAAATTGGACCAAGCCAGTATAATGACTGATCCATTAACTCTAAAAAATGGAAGAAATTTAGAACAATGAGAATTGGTAAAGAACCTGTGAAAACTAGTGACAATCAATGAAAAACCAATGCAAAAAAATCGTTTGAACTTGTCTTTTAAAGTTTTCATTTTAAATAAAAGCACATACTTGAAAATTACGGATAAATATAAATTATTTTGTTAGTTATTATTAATTTTTATCTTAAGAAAATATAATATAGTAATTAATTTTAAAAAAATACTATATAATATTAAAAAAAATGTTACAGTTCAACAACAATTAGACTATTGAACCTTGAACAAATGTCTTCGTCAATTCAACCAACAGTCCCATTTTCAGAACATTGCTTTTTTCCACTCCCTTTATTTTTTAAACAAGAGCAACGTTGACCTCCTAAATATAATTTATTTATAGATTCTATCTCTTGGTCAATATGAAAATTCTCTCCTTGATTCTCAATCATATCATCCTTCACCAAATTCGTTAATGTTTCATATCGAGACACATGATTTATATCAGCATGAGAAAGATTTTTTCTTCTCTCAAAGTTCTTTTTAATGTTATCCATCATCACACGATGTTTCTTTTTTTTTTTATTTAATTTGTTCACAAACATCCAAGGGCCATAAATATATCCACTATAATTGATCAATGATTTATCTTTCTCCTCTAAATTAGAAACTCCGCTAATTACTCCTCATGATTGATCATTAATTGTGATGTCAACCCTAGTAATTTCTCCTCTGGCGTATTTAGATTCTCCCCTTGGGTGATGTTAACCATTTGTCATCCGCCACTAGATGCATTTCCAAATGGAATCGGTAAGCACCATTCTCCATGATGGACATACATACTTGTCGCATGAAATGGAAAAAGATATATAAAATTTATTCATTTTTTATCAAAATGAACATATTTCTTCATTGATTTTTTACACAATCAATGTGGAAAACCTTTTTTTACAATGGTACCATAATTGATTTAAAAGTCCTCACATTTTATCCCTTTATTATGAAATTATAGCCAGTGTAAATAGTCAATTTTATAGTGATTCAAGTTGTAAAGTCAATTCCTTAACATTAATATTGAGAATAAGTCTTTTTGACAAATATAAGTTAACACAAATAAAAATGCGACTATCTATTTTCAAAAGAACACTCAACCATGACGCCACAAAAAAATATCATTGTAGAATCCCTAAGGTAATTATGGTATTCAAACCCATAATGTTACTCATTTCTCTAAAACTAACATTTACTAAAAAGAAAGGCCTCCATCATTGCACTAACAATACCATTTCTCCTAGCTAGTTTCTTTGCAACTTCACTTCTACAGGATTGACTCAATAGTAAGTAACACCTAAAGTAAATTTCAAAATAAACTTTGTTTATTTTAAATAAGAGAATTATACATATGTTAGATCTTTTTACCATCGTATATGTGATTTTTATTGCTTTAAAAAACTAATAATAAATATTTTTTTATTAATAGACCTAAAGCTCAAGCTTTAATTGTTTTATCATTGGATTAGTCTTCTCATTTGACACCCTTAATTATCTTAGGACAAGGGTCATGGGACTTTTCAGCTTATTGATCAACCATCCCTTTCTCCTTATACTAACGATCCTATGATAATTTTCCACCTTCCATATTGGAATCGTCTTCAATCTACTCCAACACATTTTCAAGGTGATGAAGAAGTTTCTCCATATAGACTTCATGGAACCACCATATGCCACCAACTCCATATTAGTATTCTTATCAATGAGTTGCGAGTCATTGAGAAACTTTACCTTTTTAATACTACAATTGAAAGGATCTTTTTTTTTTTTCCATCAAGTAAGCACCTTGAGAAACCCTAACAGATCTTCGTCCTCAAATAAACATAATTGTTAGTTAATAATATCTTAAGAATAATTTAATATTAGTATTAAAATAATAAGCTAGCCACATTAACATTGTTAATGCTTCTTAAATTATCAAGACTAATAACTATCATATTCATTACTAGTATTTTTCATCTCTTAAAATTTTTTTATATATAAAATGTCTTGTTTATATCCTTGTTTCATTTCATTATGTTATTACATTTTATTATTTTGGCTTACATAATTTTTGGTTCCTATAATATATTATAGTTTTCATTTTTATCCACTTTATTTTTTTCTCCCAATTCTTTTCTATCATTTTGTTGTTTGGCAACAAAATGTCTTGTCTGCCACTTTGCGTGAGGTCATGACTAACAAAGAATGGAAACCAAACCTGATTGCTTAAATAACAGAAACTAAAATGAAACTTTTTAATATAAGAGAGACCTCTATCAAAGATGACTATTTTATAAATACTAAAAAATGACATTAGGGATTAAAATGAAAAAAAATAAGGGTCAAAATAGAAAAAATTGAGGCAAAAAAAACAACAACATATTATAATACCAAAAAGTTATTTAAGCTTATTGTAATTATTATTTACTCAATCTATTTGTTTCTTCTCTCTCAAAATTACTCTTCTAAAAATGTGAAAATGTTTTTTTCTTTTCGCAAAATTGATTAAAGTTTCATTTTACTTTAACCATCAATTATTCATAATTATATTTATCAGTTGAATAATTATAGAAAAATTATTTAAACATATAAAAGATAATACATTAAATAGAAAATTTATATCATATATATATGATAAAATATTTTTTAAATATCTAAACATTTAATTATGATTTATTACTTTAATGGAAGGGAATTATTTAACTAAAGAACTAAAAAATAAATTTGAATATTAAAATTAAATTA
>PYAF01003243.1:2948160-2994586 GCA_007407185.1 Glycine tomentella
TGAAAGTATTAAATAAAATTAAAAAAATAAAAATATATTTATTTATTAAATAATTAAATTAAGATGTTGTTTATTTTTTTTAAAAAAAATATACGCATAAAAAAGTTATGCTTTACAATTTGAAGTTGATATTTTTTTTAAAAAATTTATGTTTTAGACTTTAATATAGTAAAAAAAATTCTTATGACGTTAAAATTATAATTTAAAAAATTAAATTAAAATCGTAAAATATTTCACTATATTAATTAAAAAATAAAAATCATAATATCCGTTAATGCTTTCAATTCAAAACTCATAATATATGTTACTATTTTCAATTTAAATGTCTTAACATCTCTTATTAGAGTTTTAATTTAAAATTTACATTCAAATAATAAATAAATAAAAAATTAACCCCAACTCGTACTTTTACCAACAATAACATGGTGCATGGTGCATAAGAGAGGCGCAGGACTAGAATGGTATTTGACTTCATTTTTCAGAGGAGGAAGAGAGAGAAAGAAAGGGATAGAACTATAGAAGCGAAAAGAAAGGACCAAAGAATGAAGAAAATTCAATCGGATCGAATACGAACTTGACGTCCGCAATGACCTTTTCTCTCTTTCTCTCTCTCAATACTTTCTCTCTCTAAAACGCACGGCAAGCAGCAGCAGCAGTAACAACAGCAACAGTGCGTTTGTTTCACTGAGATTAAAGACGATGCTGCTTCTGCACTGAGAAAACCCTAGACACTTGATAGTGGATGCGAATTCAGAAACCCCAAGTGGAAAGTTCGAGCCTTTTCGTTCCTTCTCAGTTCGTTGATCAGTTCCCAGATTCTGTTACTGTTCAATTTCGCAATTTTCAACTCTCGGTGAGTCATGGCAAGTCTTTAACGTTACACTTCTAACGTTTGACCCTTTCGCCTATGTTTCTGTCTCTGTTTCCCTCAATTGCTGCGCCCCATTTGTAGCTCTGGATCGTTGATTCGCTTCAGCTACGGTTCGATCGGCTGCTATTTTTGTCACCACTTTTATGAAATTTTACGTGTTACACTTTTTTCCCCTTTTTAATTGAGCTTGAACTTTTGAAAAATGGTAATTCTGAACTTGTAGCTTGGGGTTTTATTGATTTCGGTGTGAGATGTGTCTCTTAAGTTGATTAAAGTTTTTTTTTTATTTCTTTTTAATTTTCAAGTTTTTAAAGTGTTCAGTGTGATACTATTGCTTGGTGAAATTTCGGGGCTTTGTTTTTTTGTTATTGGTTTATTGGGTATTATTGAGTGCACTGGTTGATGGGTTGGATCTGAGAAGTCATGTGTTGTACAGATATTCATGCGAGAGCTGTTTGGAGGTTGCTCATTTAAGTGAGGTAGCGCAATTATAATGTTCAGAATCAAATAATGTTTCTTGCTTTTGGTTTTCTTTGGTGTATGGCTTGTGTATGGTAAAACTCAACACCACGTGCTTCTGTTGGATCATAGTGAAGACTTTGGCCTTGAACTCGGGGTCGAAATAGTACTTTCTGGGTTGCGTCGTGAATGTGCCCAGTTTCTGGCAAGCTCTTGTGTAATTGTAGTTTGTTGAACTTGTGTTTTAAGTAACTCAGTTGTTATGCTCAGGTGATTGCTTGAAGACCGTGATATCGAAAAAGATGGTGCCTCCGGTGCCACCCACTCCCATTGGTGGTGCCCAGTCTGTTTCGCCTTCTCTTTTAAGATCGAATTCGGGAATGCTAGGAGCTCAGGGGGGTCCCATGCCGCCACAGTCGTCTTTCCCTTCACTCGTCTCGCCACGCAATCAGTTCAACAACATGAACATTCTAGGAAATATGTCTAATGTGACTTCCATACTGAATCAGTCTTTCCCAAATGGAGTTTCGAATCCCGGGCTCTCTGGTACAGGAAGCAGCCAGCGTGGAGCAATTGATACTGGAGCTGAAACAGATCCGCTCTCCAGTGTTGGAAATGGAATGAGCTTCAATAATTCTTCGTCCACGTTTGTACAGTCAAGTATAGTGAATGCTGCTTCATCTGGTCAAGGTCAGGGACAACAATTTTCTAACCCTTCCAGTAACCAGCTGTTGGCAGATCAACAGCATTCCCAACAGCTTGAACCTCAAAATTTCCAACACGGTCAGCAGTCAATGCAACAGTTCTCTGCCCCTCTGAATACACAGCAGCCGCAGCAGCATTTTCAATCAATTCGAGAAGGGATAGGTGGTATGGGACCGGTAAAGCTAGAGCAGGTAAGCAACGATCAACTTGGACAACAGCAGCAGCAGCAGCAGTTGCAATCCTTGAGGAATCTTTCTTCAGTGAAGTTGGAACCACAACAAATGCAGACGATGAGAACTTTGGGATCTGTTAAAATGGAGCCTCAGCATTCTGATCAACCATTATTTTTGCAGCAGCATCAACAACAGCAGCAGCAACAACAGCAACAACAACAGCAACAACACCAGCAGCAGCAACAACAGCAACAACAGTTTCTCCATATGTCAAGCCAATCGTCTCAGGCTGCTGCTGCCCAGATCAATCTTTTGCGCCATCACAGGCTTTTACAGTTACAACAACAACACCAGCAGCAACAACTCTTGAAGGCAATGCCTCAACAACGGTCCCAACTACCACAACAATTTCAACAGCAGAATATGTCTATGAGATCTCCTGCGAAGCCAGCATATGAACCAGGGATGTGTGCTAGGCAGCTGACACATTACATGTATCAGCAACAACATAGACCAGAAGTAAGAACCAATCTCTGTGTGTAAAACTGTAAATCGTACATCTTATTAAGAGATATTTACACTTTGATTTTATGTAGGATAATAATATTGAGTTCTGGAGAAAGTTTGTTGCTGAGTATTTTGCTCCTAATGCCAAGAAGAAATGGTGTGTTTCAATGTATGGAAGTGGGAGACAAACAACTGGAGTTTTCCCTCAGGTCTGTTCCTAGAAAACCTTATAAACTAATTCTTGATCCTGTATAACCACATATATAATATCTAAGTTCATGAATTAATTATCTAATGACATGTTTGATTGTACTATATTCAGTGTCAGTGATTGGCATCTTGATTTTATTGTTGTGATTGTCATTTGTAGTGTATCAGGATTTGGGTGACTATTTTCTTAAATGTTGCTATGCATAGTTTATGGTTTATGGTATTCAAGGAACCTGATATACTAGTTTCATTGATGCTAAACATTAGTTTAACTTTAACCTAAAAGATGAATTCTTTAAATATTTTCAGGATGTATGGCACTGCGAAATATGTAATCGCAAGCCTGGCCGTGGATTTGGTAAGTTTTTTTTTTTGGGGGTATTTTTTCTGCATTTCCCTGTTCAGTCTATTTTTGGTTGTTCACTGTTTGAATGCTGTCATCTTAAAATATTTGTCAAATATATGTAAATATGATTGAGTTGTGCTATTCACTTTCTGAATGATCATTTTTTTTCTTCCAGAAGCAACTGTTGAGGTTCTTCCACGTCTTTTCAAGATTAAGTATGAAAGTGGTACTTTGGAAGAACTACTTTATGTTGATATGCCTCGTGAATATCATAATTCCTCTGGTCAGATTGTTTTAGATTATGCAAAAGCAATACAAGAAAGTGTTTTTGAGCAACTTCGTGTTGTTCGTGATGGCCAACTTCGAATAGTTTTCTCTCCAGACCTGAAGGTTATACATACAATTATAGAAATATTAACATTCAAATATTAAATGAAAAATGCTTATATGTTATTGTCATTATTGACTTTGTTAATATGAAAGAGAGATTAATTGGCTTTCTCTTGTTTGTTATTTCATTTGCAGATATGTTCTTGGGAATTTTGTGCTCGGCGCCATGAGGAACTCATACCCAGGAGATTGTTGATACCACAGGTTGCCAGTAATTGCATTAAGAGAGGGCTTTGTAATTATAACTATTAGATTAGATTCTCTGTTTAGTTAAAAAGATAAACATACTTGGCTGATTGAATATTAATTAATAAACCCATTTATTACTGTTGATTGTTAGTCTCGATGATTTTTCCTATGACTGTTGGTCTGCAATAAGTTTTGAGACTGGCATTTGATGAGATGTTTGCTAGAAACATTTTGTTGGGAATGCCTTTTGTAATGCTGGTTTTATACTCTATAGATGACAGTATGGTTCTTGGCTATGCATTTAGATATTATACATGTGGTTATTCTTGTGTTTACTTATCATCATCATCATCATTATATATACAGGTTAGTCAGCTTGGAGCGGTTGCTCAAAAATACCAGTCTTTTACTCAAAATGCAACACCCAATGTATCTGTTCCAGAATTACAAAATAATTGCAATATGTAAGTCCATTTTGCGTTTATTCTTTATGTTAATTTTTGAGTCTTGTTTTAATTCTCTATTTATACTGATGCATGCCTTCTTTAAAACTTGACTTACTTCCTTTTGAATCGGGATTCATAAGAATGTTTCATCATGTTTATCTCCTTTAGAGCAACTCCAACTGGAGTTGCTTCTACCGTTCTTACAAATAAGAATTGGTTCTTTCTAGATTTGCACCATTGGAGTTCAATGAGTTGGACTCCTTGTGTAAGAACAGTTCTTTCATAAGAACTGTGATCTTGTCATTATAGAAACATTTTTTTTTAGTTTCAGATTCAACTAGAGGAAAGTAACTATCATTTACCTTCTTCTCTGCCGGAGCCTCTTCGATGACCTTCTTCTCCTCCGCCAGCATATTCTCCCGTACCCTGTGTTTCAGGATTGCTAGTAAAATTGTGAACTCACATGATTTCACCATCTTGCTCCCTGCTTCCGAGCTCAATTGTGAGTAAAATTGTGAAGCGGTGGGATTGAAGATTGTAGTCGAACTGGATCGAAATTTCAAAATTTTCGAAATTTTGAGATATCTTCTTTACTGTGTCTTTTATTATATTCTTTAATTTTTATTTTATATTTGCTTTCTGTTATTTTTTTCCCATGATTATTATAAAATATAGAATAGACTGAGATATTAATAATTGATAATACTTGTACAATATTTATCAAATAATAGAATAAGTATACAATAGCTATTTAATTTTTTAACTGAATTTTAGGTGATATTATTATATGTATTTACTAATTATACTTTCATTTATCATACTTTTGTATCAAAATATATTTTTGGTAGGATCTTATGATCTTCGTTACGATCCCACGTATAGGATCTTGCAAACCTCCTGCTGATCTTGACAACATTGCTGTTAGGAGTTTCTCCGCTGCATTTTCAGTGCTCAGATCTTGATTTGTCATTTTCTGCAACCTTAACAATGGATTAGAGCAATTTCACCTACTGATTTGTGTGTTTTGTATTTGTTTTCCCTAGATTTGGGCGTGTGACTAAACTGTGTTTATTATCATTATTAATGTTTGCTGTGTTTTGAAATGTTTGTAATTTTTCTCAACGTTCTTTCAGGCAATTTTTTAATCTTTGAGTGACCAGTTCTACTTTTAACGTATGCTGTGTAAAGCTGAAACCTTTTGTTTTGTTATTTATTAGATTTCCTTTTAATATTGAGGCTTGAAAATTTTTTATAATTTTTTAACATATATATATATATATATTTTAAAAATATTGTGAAAAATTTATCGAAACTATATTTTTTTTTTATATTTATTTTTTCAAATTAAAATATAAATGGATTATTATCTTGAAATAAAAATAAATATAAAAATACGAAGATGTGAGGTAATATGTGGGACCCAATTTAAGTTCTAAGTGAATTCATCATTGGAGTAAACAACTACTGAGGCTCTTAAATATGAAGTGGTAGTGTAGAGTCCACGAAAAGTAGGCTTAGAACCCATGGATGAGTTTGGGATTGGAGATGCTCTTAGTAAAATGTATTCTGCAATTCGTTCTACTCTTTTTTTTAGATCTTTTTGGTGGTCAATTCTCTTGTATATGATAAACCATGGCTGACCTGTTCTTGAAAATAGCATTGAGAATTAAGATGTCCCTCAATGCCCAGGAATACTCCGTATAGGTCTTGGGCAATTCTCCTCCCTTCAGTTATTAGCCTTTTGGAGTTAGGCCAATGTGTTTCTAATATATAGATTTGTATATTTTGATTTTGTTTCATTCTCAATGAAAATCTTTTTCCTTAGTTATTATGGGAGTGATTCTGTGAGGAATAGTGGTGCCTTTGCATGTGAGTCTCACAATCACAACATTCAGGGACATGTTACATGCTTTATACAACCATTTCCTATTTTTGTATATTTGGTTTTCGCGGGTTGGGTTGTGTCTACTGTCTACAATTTAGATTTCACTAGTCCTTTTTCTTGATCTCTTTTTGGTCTAAGTCTAAATTAATTAGGTTTGCCATTTATGAAAGTTTCTGTTTTTTCTTCTAATAATTTTATACGCCTCTTTTCCAGGTTTGTTGCATCAGCCCGTCAGTTGGCTAAAGCCTTAGAAGTGCCATTGGTTAATGATTTAGGATATACAAAGAGATATGTGCGCTGCCTACAGGTAGTGTTCCATTCTTAAGACATTGCTTACCACATATTTTCAATGTTTAATTTTAATATACTTATTTGTGGGAAGTCATGTATTTATTTCCGTTTAATGTTTCAAATTGAACTTGGTGTCTTTTTCCAGCACCATTACGTGTCTTTTGTGTTACCTCATATCCCTACTTGTTGAAATGTTATTTTGTGAAATTTTGAACAGAACACCTCTCTTGCCTTGGTTTTTCTGATTCTCTCAATGTGATTGAAATATAGCAATTATGCTGGTTCCAGTTCATGTTTATAACAAGATATCCTAAGTTAGGAATTGGGGCCCAGTAATTGCTGTCTGATATCTGGTGGTGCTTTTATATTTTGGTTAATAAATAGACATCTGTATATCAGGGGCTAAATAAATCAGTAATTCTGGCTGTTTGACCAAAAAGAGAAAAAAGTTCATCCTTTTCGTTTTGGCTACAAGTTTTTTATATAAAAGAGAGTAAATGATATATTTACGTGAAAATTTTGAGTTTCATTTGGAGGATAATCTCCAATGAACTCTATTCATATACCTAGTGAATAAAACAAACTTAGTTTATTGTTTCTTACTTGTTTATACTGCAGATATCAGAAGTGGTAAATAGTATGAAAGACTTGATAGATTACAGCAGAGAAACTGGGACTGGACCTATGGGTAAGTTAATAATTTACTTGTTTATTCCTTATTTGCAAGTTTGGATATGTATGTGTGTATAACTAATGTGTTATTAAAAAGGGAGCAGCTGTTCCCATACAATGTTCCGATGTTGATTTTCCATTTCTAATTAAAAAATGAGCATTCCATAGAAATTGAAAGTTTTGCTGCATTTAGTTTTATACTTTAGCTTAAATCCTGTTTCTGTAGCCTGGTATCAATGTCTTTGATACTTTCTAACATTAAGATATCCTCATGTCTATTTGGAGGGTGAAGGATGTGTAATAAATCACTCATTTAACATTTGCAGACAGTAAGGTTGGTAGTGGATAGGTTTGAGGTCAAGATGCTGCTGAAAGTTTACTGAACTTATTTGAGGAGCAAAACATTTCCATATGGAATCATTTATGTTTTACATGACATTGTTTATATGGGAAACCAATTCTGCAGTGATATCTCTCTTTGATCTCTGTACCCAGTTGGAAAGATGACTTCTAACTGTTTTGATTATTGTTCTGTAATTTTTCATATCACTTAACTAGAGGAAAGTTCAGGTCTCTGAAATTACTTATAGAGTGGATTTTCCCCTCTTGTTATGAAGATTTTGTTCTCATATATTAATAATTATTGCCAGCTATTTGATCGTGATAAGTTTAACAGATTTTTTTTTTCTTTTTTTCTTTTCCATCTCTCAGAGAGCTTATCAAAATTCCCTCGGAGAACAAGTGGTTCAGGTGGACCTCGTGGTCAAGCACAACAGCATGAAGAACAATTACAGCAGCAGCAACAACAAAAAATGGTGGCCCATAACTCAAATGGTGATCAAAACTCAGTACGAGCTGCTGCCATGCATATTGCTTCTAGCAATGGTATGGTTAGTGTAAGTAACTCTGTCAACCCAGCATCCACATCAACCACCACAAGCACTATTGTTGGTCTTCTTCACCAGAACTCTATGAATTCTAGACAACAAAATTCAATGAACAATGCAAGCAGTCCATATGGAGGTAGTTCTGTTCAGATTCCATCCCCAGGTTCCTCCAGTACAGTGCCACAAGCCCAGCCAAACTCGTCCCCTTTTCAATCACCAACACCGTCCTCTTCTAACAACCCCCCACAAACATCTCACCCTGCTTTAACATCTGCCAATCACACAAGTACGACAAACTCACCAGCTAATATTTCCATGCAACAACAGCAGCCATCTATTTCTGGTGAACCTGACCCTAGTGATGCTCAAAGCTCAGTCCAGAAAATCATACATGAGATGATGATGTCCTCCCAGATTAATGGCAATGGTGGAATGGTCGGTGTCGGATCTCTTGGAAATGATGTGAAGAATGTAAATGGTATTCTGCCAGTGAGTGCCAATATAGGGCTAAATGGTGGCAATGGCTTGGTGGGTAACGGCCCAATGAACAATAATTCAGGCGTTGGGGTTGGTAATTATGGCACAATGGGTCTTGGTCAATCCGCTATGCCTAATGGAATCAGAACTGCTATGGTAAATAATTCAATCATGAATGGAAGGGGAGGAATGGCGTCTCTTGCCCGGGATCAAGCTATGAATCATCAACAGGATCTGTCAAACCAACTACTTAGTGGGCTAGGGGCAGTTGGTGGTTTTAATAATCTTCAATTTGATTGGAAACCTTCTCCATGAGAGCCTTTGTAGATGATATGAATGTTGTGGTTCTTGACAGTTGCTCATGCAACATGAGCAATGGTATTTGCCTTCGGCCCCTGATGATGGCAGAAAGTATTTGGGTTGGGTAGTCATAGGGCGTTGGCCACTGTGCTAATATATGATTTTATATATAAGAAATGTAAATTTGTTGGCTGTTTGCGTGGCTGATGGGGCTGATTTTTCTTGTGAATTCAAGTGTAACTTTTTATATTAATTTTTCTTATGAGCTTTCACAAACTCATACCTGATATACGCACACACTTGAGGAAGGTGACAAGTTTTGGGATACAAAAAGCAACTGGTTGTTGGGGGAATAGTTTGATATTGTCCCAAGCAATGATCAATTTGAAGTTCGTATGCGCAAGGAAGTAATCAACATTCAAACATTGAATGAAGTTTGTTTATCCAATGTAACATTTACAAAATGAGAAAAAAGGGTACAAGTATTACTTAAAAGTGTCAAACCACAGAAGGGAAAGATGGTCCTTAAACTTATAAACAGACACTATCTATTGCCATTTAAGGCATGGAAAATAATTGAAGAGAATGAAATTTGCAATGTCACTATTGTCACTTCTTCCATTCCACTCCTTCAATTCTTGCACTGTAATACAATTGTTTATCATGTTCTCAGTTTATGAATCAACGTATTTTTCCACTGTTGCGGACAGAGTGGATTTGGGAACTGCACCAATTATGCTTTCTTTTTTCTCTCCATTCTTGAAGAACAGAACTGTTGGTATGCTTCTGATGCCGTACTGTGTTGCTATGTTTGGAGAATCATCTGTGTTAAGCTTAAAGCATGCAATTTTTCCAGCATATTCCTTCGCTAACTCATCGATAACAGGTGCTATCATCCTGCATGGACCACACCATGGTGCCCAAAACTCTACCAGCACAGGGGTCTCACTTGCAATGACAAGGTTGTTCCAGCTTGAGTCAGTCACCACTTTAACTGCAAAGTTTGATCAAACATATGTAGTAGTATTTCATTAGAGAAGACAACACATAGAGAGTTAAGTCACTTAAAGCTTGAGTGTGGTTTAAAACTGCTACCAATGCATTCTTATGCCCTATGGAGAAACAAATTCAGAATTCAGTACAAGCAAACTTATGCATCAATTTCAAGATGAAATTAGAAAATCAATCTGCTACTTCATTCAAGCAAATACATTGATGGGAAAATGTCTGCATGAAATCAAGCACGGTAATGACATAACTGAGTGTTCATGAAGTTTTTAATTACAATGCCAAGCTAAGTATAAGTCCAACCACAAAACACATTCTATTGTAATTTTTGAAATTAGACTATCCAGTTTAATATCTTCAACTTCTCCACCTCTTTGCAAGAGACTCTTTTAAAGCGTCTTTTAAGAGACTGAAATTCATAATGAAGATTTAAACAGGAAAATCATGTCATAAAAAAGGTTATTTAGTTTCCATTTGAATATGCTTCACAATAAATAATTATAAAAAAAGAAAATAAGAAGGTAAAATGAATTCAATCTCTTCTAAGTTAAAATTACTTTATAATAAATTAATTTCTAAAAGTTTGTTCATTTTATAAGTTAATTATACGAGTATAAAGTAATTATTGAGAAATTTATCTACACATAGCTTTAGTACTAACGAAGAACTAGAAAAGGTAGCAAGCAACTGGGAAAACTAGGAAATTTGTGGATAATGACTAATTACCTTCATTTACTGCTTCACGAGCATTGCAAACAAAACGGGATTTTCTATAGGCAGCACCGGTGGAGTAAAGAGAAGGGTATGACAGTGTTGAGTTTTGCAAGGATTTCTTGAAACCTCTGTGAGTTGGGAAGACAAGCTTATCCCTTGAAGATGGAAAAAATGGAGAAAAGCATTGGGGTGTGGCTGTGCCTACTGTGGTCACTCGCAAACAGTTCTCCAGGGCCATGCTAGCCAGCTATGTTTTTTGTGTAAATTCTTGTTAAACAAACAACTGCGGAAAATGCACTCCTAGAATTGTGGATAAGCTCATGTATTATATGGTGCTGTTTTTTTTTTTTTTCCTTCAATTTATTTGGTTTGATTATGCAGTATCTCCGTATGTGGATATTATTATTACAAGATTGTGAGGTTCTAAGAAGGCTCAAATTCATGTGGATGTCATTTATGTTTCAAACCCCTCTAATTTTTTATCCAACTAATTAAGTACAAACTGTCCAAAATTCTCAGAACCAGAAACGGAAAACTGCATTAAGTATTAACTATCTAAAGGAGAAAAGAAGAAATAAGAAATATTTCTTTACGTATTTTCTTTTACTCTAGAAGATATAAATCTTGATAATTGACTAAAGGTTTTTTAATTCTTATTTTCTTTTTGTTAAATACTTTTAGCTTGTCAAGTCTCAACTTCTATATTTCAGTTCACCTACTTAAGTTTTATTATATCATTTTTATGGATTTAAATTATTTACGATTCTCATATCAGGTGGAAGATAAATATTATGTTTTTTTTAGTTATCGAAATGATTGGAATTACTTATTTACCCATACAAATGCAAATAAAATTGAAAATGAGTCCCGTATTTTTAATATAATTGCTTGAGTCAAACTTCAAGAAAATTAGCTTTGTCTAGAATTGATGTGATTTCACGTCCACGAGATCGTGTGGTTGTCAAAAGAAATGCATGAATGCAAGGTGAGGACTAGTTAGCATCGGAATCAACCAATCCACTCATGGTTTCGTTCCACTTTGATATTATTAACGAACAATGAGCATCCATAGAGCCATATCATATATCATCTTTTGATCATTGTACGTTCGATTAGTATATGTATGTCTCATCTCATGTCTATCAAGAGCTTGAGCCTCTACTTATTACCTATGCTAGCTAGATTTTCTTGAAACCTCGGCTCTCTAATGGTGGTTTTTGGTAATAATAATTAAAGGTTAACAAACCCAAGAAGATACATTTTAGAGGTTTAATTAATCATTTAGTCCTTATACTTGTGTCAACTCTTTGTTTAAGTACTTGTACCTGAAAATTATAGGTTTTAGATTCTATGAGTATTTTTTTTTTTTTTTTTTATGTTTTAGTTTCTGTAATTAGCTTTTTGACATGAAAACCGTTATAAAATAAAGACATAAGGATCAAAATGTAAAAAAAACAAATGCTGGTAAAAGAAGGTAGAGATTTTAGGCATAGGAACTAAAACAAAAAGTTAGCAACAAAAAGTTAGCACATGTGATGTGAAGGACCTAATAATTAATTAAACCTATTTTGAATTTGCAGTTACATGGAAAAGGAATTGATTGGATCTTAAAGCTGTTGTCAGCATGACAGGATAAGCTGGACCAAGAATTTCAGAATTGCTGTCTTGATGAATACAAAAAGCAAATATCTGATATGTAGAAAAATGTCCATCTGATTCAAATTCTTCAAATGATTGTGACCAGACCACTCAACAAGGCAGCATATATAATGCTGATGGTCCACTGAACATGTGAATAACCGATTAAGATATAAATAACTAATCAATAATTTGGTGCTCTTGAATCTTAAGAAAGAAAGATTTTTACTCTAATTCCTGTTTATGAAAAACTCTAGCTCTTCCTGGGCAGACAAATTGGTAGTTGAAGGACGTTATCTGTTTAATGGGTGAACACCAATGTCCAAGGCTGTATGTAAAATTGTCGATAGTGGACCAACATGATAACTTCAAAAGGAAGATGATTCAAAATAATTAACTAGAGTTAAAAAAAATGCTCCGTTAGATTGGTCTAATACCAACATGTCAACTAGCATTATTGGATATTTTTCTTCAAGCAGATTACCTTTTTTTGATGTGAAACGTCACATTACCATGCCAAGTTGCCACTTGAACAGCAAATTGGTCACAACTAGCCTACGTACAAAATACTTGTTAACTAATAACTATCCTTCCAATCCCTTATGTGCATTCAAACATGGGCAAATATGCATATCATAACTTGAAGAAGGCTCTTCACTGAAATAAAAAATATAAACAGACGTTATAAAAAAAATAATAAATAGTAAAATATAAACAGTCACAATCCGTAATACACAACCGTAATGAATTGATGGGTGCAGGAAGTAGCACTGGGTGACAGAAAGAGATAATTCAGACAATAACAAGATCGAAATGCTGCAAGTCTACATACAATATCTGTGGACTGGACCACCAACCACGTACATCTAAACTTTCTTTACGCTTTCCCTTTTATTTTCCCATTTCACAATGCTTCACTTCTCTGTTTACTTCATTTTTCACGCAGAGTGATAGTGATGGTTTTCATATTTACGTTTTCGCTGTATTTGTTTTTTTTTTTTCTTTCAAAAAACTTCATTTTCTTAGCTGAGATAGTGAATTTTTTGTTGGAATTCAATTGGGATAAAATGGTTCAAGAGTTCTCAATGTTGATGCTTGTGTAAAAACTAGAAACTGCACTTGTGTGCTTTGTCTTCATTAAATGCTTGTTTTGTTCCCAATAGATCCAATTATATTTCCCTTGACTTGCAAAACTACTACATTACCAATGCACCAAAACACATATCCTCACAGATAAACTGTTGTAGGCTCTAATCTGTATCTATATATACCATCTACAGGAACCTTGTTATGCTTTAGTTGTTTGTTTCCTTGTGTTGTTTTGTTTGCTTAGTATATAACAGAATGTTTGTTTCTAGACACTAGAAGGAGGTTGTTTATATACCAAACTATCATTTGATTTCTTTTATTTTAACAAATTATCAAACTAGATAGTATTCATTAGCTTAAGCATAAGCTTCATTGCTTCTTACTCCCTTGTCCTCCAGCCACGTTAAGCAAAGCACTTACATAAAATCAAAATTCGTTATTAGCTTAAGATTGTACGTTAGTATACATGTGGAAAAGCAAGAAAACACCACAATAGGAATATCAGAAGTAATCTACATACTAAACAAGCAAGCAAGCAAACACTTGATTACTAATACTAGAATGAGTCTATCGCCTAACATAATTGATTATCTTGGTAACTTCCATGCTGAAGCAACAATCAAGTTTTTGTCTTCCCAACCAAAGTGAAGCGCTCCCATTTCCTCCTTAATCTTGTACCTGTCGCAATACACCACCTTAATAAGTTTTCGGATTTCATCAGTCACATTTGTGCTCATTGGGGATGAAGTGAAGCCAGCCATTGTCATCCTTGCTCTCCATTTTCCAGCAACTTCATACCGCTCTATCCTATCCTCGCCCTCACACGCAACAACATTGACAATGTCCCTTGCTAAGCATTGCCTTTCAACATTCATCCTGTCCTGGCTTTCTCTAGGAAGAGTAGCATCAAGTGACTCAAACACAGCAGAGTAGTAGTTGTAGGCCTCAACAAATCTAGGTAAGAAGGGGGTGGTGTTTGTGTTCACATCTTGCTCCACAACTGTCACAAGCTTTGGATTCAGGCTCTTCACCAAGCGAAGAAGTTGGTCCCGTTCGTTTACTGTCGAAACACTCTCGTCGGGCATGTGATGAAGCTGGAATGCAAAGTTCACCACTAGTGCTTCATCAGGACTGCAGTTGAGCATTGATGGGGTGACAATCGAAGTCCTTGATGCCACTGCTCGAAACTCGAATGGCAAACCAAGTGCCTCTGCCAGTTTTTCTAGTCTTTGTCCTATGTTCCGTAGGCCTCCAACAGATCGCTGCACAGATTCAGGATCATCAACTCCAGTCAACCTAACATATGGTGGCTTGCTTGACCTTGAAGCAAGTGTTTGGATTAGGTTTATGTACTGACTTCCTTGATTGATGTCGAAATCTATTATATGAATCTTCATGTCATCTTTCACTGCTTCTGTAATTGCATTGTTAGCAGCAATGAATCCAAATTTGAAACATGGGCAAACCTCAAACAGTATCTGCATAGCTGCTAGACGATCTGAAGTTGGAGGCTCCTTGCATCTCAGAGCTTTGTAAATACTTTTTCCGGATTCGGCCAGGCGAGCTGCAAGTCCCTCAACCATATAGGCTGCAATTCTTTGAGAAGGCTCTCCCTGAATTGAGACCATCTGCCGGAGATTGTTTATCATAGATGATCCTTCCACTTCATTTCCTTCTGAAAGTGCAATAGCACATTCATAAAGCAACTTCTTGGGGGTCTGAGAAGTTTGTGATATTTCTTTGGTGCGGCTGGTATTGGAATCTGAAGATGAGGACTCCTTTGGTGAATCATGGAGCAGCATATTATGCATCGAATCAGCCCACTCAGCAATGTCAGGATCAATTTCCATGCTTTGCGCGGCCTCAAATTTGTCTTCCTCTTCCTCCTCCGCCTCTTCCTCCTCCTCAGCATCACTATCATCAAGCAATGCCCTCTCCAGTGCTTGTAGTTTTAATCTCATTAGACCTTCATCGTTGCATGAATCCAGGCTTTCATTCTCCATCAAATCTGATCCTGAGTTTGACAGATAAGCTTCATGATGCCTTGTAGACATGAAAGAAGAATCAGATGGGTTATTGGCAACCATAGAAGCTCCTGAACTGACTCTGAGCTGGTAAGAAGAGGCTACATCAGGGTGAATTGAACTTCCAGAGATGCTGGAACTAGATGGTTCTATCAGTTCTTCTGTTTGTGAGTCATGGAAGTACTTCTCATAACCCTCGCCGGAGTAAGTATCCGTCATGTACATGCTTCTATGCTTATCAGGACCAAAAATTTGGGAGGACTGGCCTGGTCTAACATCAGTTCCCTTCAGTGAGAAGAGCTTAGCATTTTCATATGATGTAGGAGCTAGATCAGCAGACCTAATTACTGACATGATTCGCCTGTTATTTGCTTCACGTGAATTTTAGGCTGTATCAAAAACATGACTTATTAGCCAGATAAAATGCTTAAAACTACAATAAATTAAAACTATTTAAGTTTATAACTTTTTTTTTCTCTCACCTTGAGAAATAGTAAACCAGGCAGAGTCTCTCAGTGATGTAATCTTGTTGAATCTTCTAGGATGACTGTGTCCTGATGGGAGAAAAAAAAGGAGAAGAAAACAAACTTAGACAAACTTTTCAGGTAGAATTATTAATCTATGACTCTGATGAAAAATATATACTAGATACACTTATGAGTTTTGTAGCCTCAGTTAACAGATAAACATAGTCAAACCATCATAAATCATCTCCTCGATAATTCACCATGTTCTAATTTACAAATTTTTTTGCCTGAAAAAGGTAATGGTCCAGATTATGCACATCTCTCACATAATTTGTGCAAGTGTCTTTTACCATCTATAAAATTGAACTAATCATAATCAGTGGAAAGAGAATTTAGTGCTATTTGATTCTTAGACGAGCCACCGTGGTTGGAATTGTTCAAGTACCGAATATGATCCCTTCCCACTTGACCAACCACCAGAATGAATTTCAAACTTTTTTCTTAAAAGTAAAAGTTAGTCATTGGATTCAGTCAAACATGAGTTGACCTGACAGTTAAAATTCCACCTCACCATAGCAAAGACCAATACCTGACATAGCGGCCTCTGCTGTAATCGGAAAAGTAAAAAAAATCCAATCCACATAACAAATGCACTCTTGCAATGAAATTAAACGCTCCGGAAACAAAAAACAAAAAAAAAAAACAAAAAAAAAACAAAAAAACAAAATTGATTTATGATTCTTCAGACATTCAACTTAAATGTTTAAACCTTATTTGCAAAACAAGAAAATGAAGAACTCTTGTAACCAGAAATTACATTGAAATCAAACCCCTACTGCAAATACTAATTAAGATGTTATTTATTAAGAGACTTGTGAAACAACTAGGTTCCATTTCAGTTTGATTTCTTGGATAAAAGTGAACCATGCACAGAACCCTTTCGATAGCACCTATACCTTTATTTGTCTTTAGCTGGCAGAATCTCCGGGCAGCAAAATCCACTATGAAAAGAAACAACAAATTTTTAAAGAAAAAATAAAACAATACTCCTTGCCAAAAACCAGTTCTTGTTTGAAATTGCAGCCCAATATACGAGTAGATAGATCAAGTGATAGTAACAAGAAAGGCTAAACAAAACCCTTTAGGAGAGACATATACAACGAATAATTAAAAACTTCCTTAGAAGATTGAATTTCAAAAAACATGGTTTAAGAAGAGGAACTAAACCCCTCTTCTACATTGTTTTACAATAACATGCATGCATCATGCTATAACATGTATCATCTGCTGCTGATTGACAATCAGTTCACTAGGACTGCAGCAGATAATATACCTTATATCAGAAGGAGGAATCCAAGTTACAGTATTTAAAACATATCATCTAGATTATGTAGATAGTCACTAAAGATCAATCACCACAGAGAAGAGGTGTACCTGTGAAATTAGAAACCAAGAAGAATCACACAGACCATAGCAGTCTTCCTACCCTGCCATGTTGTACACAGACAGATGAATATGAATCTCAGAATTTGTATTTAGAGGGAGAAGAAAAGGTTAGCATAGGTCTTTGACTAGTGCCATAGAGATATAGCCAAGCCAAATAGAAATAACACAGCTTGGTTGGTTTCTAAATAAAAAAAGTTTGTTGGATTAGGAGTTCAGGTTGATAGAAACCAAACAAATAAGACAAAAGCCAGTGTTAACAAGAGGGAGCTTTGGAAACTTATATACACAGTTAAGTAACTGTATAGAAATGAAGAAAACAACCCTTTGAATTTCATAATGATTGGACCAAAAAATGGAAGCCAGTTAAGAGGAATTCTGCAACTTAAAAAACAGTGGAAGGAAATTACACTCCATATTTCTTGAAGGATACGTTTAAATTATATTACGAATTATTTTAATTTAAAAATATATATATTCTTCTCTGTTGAAAGATAAAAGCAATCAAAACGACTTTTTTAATTAGGAGCATTTTTTTTTTTTAGTACTTTTTGGTGCCATTCGTTGTTCATCTCTCTGATTAATTTGAACTTTACAAAAGGAAATAAAGTTTAAGATGTATTATATGGGACTTTATCTAAAACTTTTTTTTTTATCGTATTTTCCCAAGTTATAGCATAGATAATAAGAAGAAAATTAGTCATATTTGTTCACACTAACAAATTAAGGCAAGAAGTTATCTTAACTGGCCTGGATCCTCTTCAGACACTACACCTGTTACTATACCTTGTAACTAGGAGAGAGACAGACGTAGGAACTAGGTGGACTTTATTTTTGAGTAATGATACATTAACACATGCTATAGTGCAAATATCTTATTAATACTTCTATTTTTTTATATCTTTCTTCTTTTATTGCATCATACTACTACTATTTCTCACATCTATGTTTCTATTTCTTCTCTTACTTTCTCTCTTTAGGGATATATGAGCACTAGGTATCTATGAATGATTTTTGTTCATTTTAAGGGGTAGTAGGTCTTATCTAAATCCTATGTGAGTCTTTCTTCTTGCTGCAAGTACGCGTGTCTTTCTTTCTTGTTGCAAGTACAAGTGCTAGACAAAGACCAAAGAGTTTCCTAACAAGTATTTTAATAATATTTGTTAGAAAATAAATAACATACTTTATACTTTATTAAATATTTTAATGTATTTAAAAATAATTAAGTTTTATTTTTTATTATACTAAATATTTTTATTTCTTGATTCTTTAACAAGTCTCTTTATTAAAAGGAGTTTGGTTTGTAATTTACTTTGAAAAAAAAAACCCGAGCTTTTCTGGAATTCGCAAGTGGTAAGCAAAGTGGAAAACTCATCAAAGACTTGGTTGTATTTACCACATTATTGTGTCTACCTTTACCCCTACGCTTCATTCTATGTATGTCTGTTTTAATGTTTATAATGATGACTTCAAATGCTGTATGTACATTTTTATAATAATAAATGTAAACAATGGTGAAAATGGCAAATGAAATTCCTACTCTGTCCTTCCTGCATCTAATTCATCCTTCATGCGACATTGAAAACCCCTTTGATTTGTTGACAATTGTGGTGGCAAATAGGTCTTTTCGTACAAAAATGTTGGGACTTGCTTGAGACTCGGTCAATTTGCGGATGTATGTGAGAGTTGATTTTTATTGTGCATGTTGACGTAGGATCTCACGTCATGTAACGTCACTGTTCTTTTTGCAGGCGTGGAATGTGATGGAATAGGAATGTTGCAACTATCTATATTATAATAATAGCCAAATAAAATAAAATTAGAAGGATTTTGTACTCGTTGACAAAGTCAAAGTTTCCTTAGTTTGGACTTTACTTGCTGCATATAGCAAGAGTTTGCAGCCAGGATCTAGATTCAATTTTGGCAAAATACATTTTTGATTGATGTGAGGAGTTTTTTTTTTTGTTTTTTTGTTTTTTTTTACAGAAAAAAATTAGATGAATTGGATCCCATAGCTCATCAAAAGCTAAAACATAACTCAAGACTCACAATATTTTTTTTAAAATTCTTATACTATCCTCTTAATTATTTTAAAAAAATATCACTTAACACTCTTTATACATTATGTGTTTGGTTTGAAAAATTGATACTGTGTAAAATTGAATTAAAAGTGAAGTAATTTTTGTATTTTAACTAAGTCTTACTACTATTTTTTTTTTTATAAAATCAAAATATAAGTCATTTCACTCTAAAATTAATTTAAATTAAAATCAATTTCACAAAGGCTCAATACATACACACTTGCTCTTTTTATAATAGAGGGAACGAAGGATGAAACAACATTTCAACAACGGTGAAAGTAATATGTTCCTTGAGTATGATAAGTAGCTCAAAGACGTATAAAACCCTCCTTATTTATATAATTATATTTTAGTTGAGTTGTGGTATGTTATAGAAATGTTTAATTATGTGTTCAGTTCTCAAATAAAATTTGTATTTTTAAACTCTTAAATTTTAAAAAATATTCTTTCTAGTCTTTTTTTTAAATAAAAATTTATATTTGACATATCCCATAATTTGACATACTAAAACAATAATTAGTCCTTATAGAAATATATAACTTTATGATGTAATAAGATTCTTTTTAGCGAAATGTATTTAATATAGTCAAAACTTGGTTGGTTTTATCAAGAGTCAAGTAAATCAAGTTGGTCATTATTTAGTTAATCAGGGCGTTGAAATTCAATGTTACCCATCATGTAAATTTTATTCCAAACTGTATTGATGCTATTATCATGACTGAAATAATATAAATATCTTTCATTTTTTTCTTCAAAAAAACAAATCTTTTTTGGAAGAAGTCATTTTTTATTTTGAAAAAAAAAACATTAACTTTTATGGAGCGGTTGTGATTTTCCTTTTTCAAATGATTTAGTTATTATTAAATTCTTAAACATATATTTTAATCAAAAACTATTTTTTACAAACAAACAAAATAGATATATTGTAGACTTGTACTTTAATGGTGGAGGAAAGTGTATGTAGTAGTTTCGTAACCTCTTGTATGAAACGAATCAAATGAGTCATCAATCAGAAATTAATAATTATTAACGAGAATCATTATACAGTTGA
This sequence comes from Glycine tomentella, assembly GCA_007407185.1. Lineage (NCBI taxonomy): Eukaryota > Viridiplantae > Streptophyta > Magnoliopsida > Fabales > Fabaceae > Glycine > Glycine tomentella. The sequence goes on from PYAF01003243.1 coordinate 2,968,484, forward strand.
AATTGCACTATGCTTCCAACGAGTAATGCCCACTAGTTTTACTTTTTAAAAATATGAAGTCCTAATCATCTGGTCCCATCTTATCCAAATAAACCAAATCAGGGGGATTGGATTGCGGGATAAGCAAATAATCATAACTTACTAAATATATAAAGGTATTCATTATTTTTGTCTCTCGATCATTATTATACTCAGTTGCTTATATCCTTTAATTTTACTTTATTAGATTTCATTACACAAGAGTTCTATTTAATTTTTTCTTTCGATTGATCTCGAAACAGATACATAGTTGTTAATGTAATGTGTTTGAGTAGAGAGTTGCTAATTCATTGAAATTTCCTTCAATAATGTATTTATTATTTTTCAGTATTTTGTGTATATTTCCATTTTAGAAAAATGCGGCGGTCATATAGAGAATTTTAGCTTAGTATTCAGCATCAGCAGCAATATTGATAACAACGTAACCTTTTTCAAAACCTTAGTCTTGTTCAAAATTCAAGATTTGGGTTGGTACCAAACCAACCACATTTGAACTTTAAAATCAACATTCACATTGTTGTTTAAATAAAAGTCGTCTCGACAAAGAAAGAAAGCACATGGAAATTAGGTTGCCTCTGACCATGAAACGCTGTATATTTTGCAGACACTACGTATCTAAAGTGAGCTAGTGACAATGATAAGCACTGATCCGAATTATACGCATTTTTATTTATTTATCATTTTTTGGTCTAGAAAGTCAAAAGTGATATTCTTTTGATTAGTATTCAATTATTCACAAGTCTGATGAAGCTAACGTAAAATTAAAGAACACGATGGACACAAAAAATAGGCAAAAATCCCTTTTTGGGTTCGCTGTTTTCCTATTTTCTTCCAGCCCCCTGTTTTCATAGGCCACTGATGGTGGGCTTCCTAGTTCACTTCACCCAGTTGATGGACTATTGCTTCCTGCACTTCCCATGTTACTTCCTGCACTTCCTTTTTCCTTCTAGAATATTCATTCAGAATGTAAAATTACATTACACTCCCTTATTGGCTTCCTTCGGAAGATTAAAAAAGATTACAGCAGGAAGTAACATGAAAGTGCAGGAAGCAATAGCCCATCTGATGATACGGTAAAACAATAAAAGCCCAATAGGAAGATTCGGAAGCCCTTATGGACCGAGGACTAGCATTGAATTGGGTTTATTTTTATTGGAGAAACAGAATGGAGAATAACAAACAATCATCAAATAACCAACGCAAGGTAGCAATGATATTTCAGAATGAAAATAAAGCAATAAAGAACAAACAATTATGCACAAACAGTAAGTTAAATTTTAAAGATAAGTGAAAAAAGGCTAAGTTGAAGTACGTAAAGCACTCTAATAAAGAAAATTCCCTTACTCTAGTACTTGAAATATGATGAATTCCTCTTCTAAGATACATCACCCTAATAGATCAATTGTGTATAGTGAAAGACCCTTGAACCAATGGACACAAATGATCCAAAAAGACTAAAATCATTTTTTTGGAAAAAAAAACAATTTTTCATAATTAATTTTATGTTCTTTGTTTTTACTCTCTCTATATATAACAATCTTAATGGAGCATAAGATATTATATTTTCAGTACAGGTATCTTTTGAGTTTGAGCCTTTATTATATATAGTGTATATGAACTTCCACCCAAAGTAAATGTATAAAGACTTGATGATCTACATCGACCCCCTTCAATCCGGCCTTAGAATACAAGACACGATATGTATAGTATAGGTATTCTTGTTTTAGTTCTACGTGTGTTATAATGAGACGAATTAACACACTAATTGAATAGAAGAAAATTATAGTAGAAGCTATCCTAGAGGTGTAACAAGTAACAACTCCTACAGAGAATAACTTTGTCCATTAAGCTTCTGAGATACACTCCTCTCGATCGCCACTCCTTTACTACAGGCTATTTTCTATACAAATTTTATATAATAAATACTGACTTAGAATTTAATAACTGCCCACCATTAGACTAGACATACTTCTAAAAATATATAACTGAACCTAATAACTATCTGTCACCACATCAAACATAAAATACACATAACTAAACTTGATCACCGTGTACAATCATATTAGACATAAAATAATTGCTCATTATATAAATCTGTCACAAGACAGATTCTATCTCCTACACCTCTTTTTGTAATAAACCTTTCAAATGGGAAGTTTCTTGAGGCTCATATTTGCCACCAGATCTTTGAGTCCTTTGAATTTGAGTTCTATACCATCACCACAAGCAATAGCCTTGTCCTTAAGGCTAAAAGTAGAAAATTGGTTTTGTAGCGAAGAGTTTTCTTCCCATTTAATTTGCATCATCAGCAGAAAAATCTTCAAGAATTCATTTTTTTGTTGATTAATTGTAATCTTATATATTATCATTGTGGGCTATAATATAGGAAGAAGTATATTAGCATTGCATAACCAGGATTTTTTCACAAAAGCTTTTTGTTGTTTTAGGATAATTTTGTTAGGAAAAACATTTGTTTATATTTTAAAAAGATATAAAAATTTAAAAAGTGTTTTCAAATAAGATATATTAACTTAAAGTACTATGTCTTTGTCTTTCTGATTAACTTTAGGGTGTCCAGATATTATTTTGGCTCAAACAGTTTTTTTTCTTCCTAGTCCTGGATTTTTTATCACACCTCTAAGATCTGCAACTTTGTTCAGCAAATCTAAGCTAATACCCTTGCGATTATGTATGGCCAAAACATGCGATCATTAATTTTATATGAGAAAACTAAAATTCAATCGATGCTGCTTTGGAACACATATCTTTAATTGATAAAATCAAACCACAAACTCTTCATCAGATTTATCCATAAGATTATAGATACGGATTTAAAAGTAATCTACATAAAATTCAAATTATAAGGACAGAAATCGGAGGTCTGCCGCCAAATTAAGGACGTATACGGCTACAGCCATGCCACCATAGAAAAAATAAATAAAAAAGGAGCAGCCAAAACATGACAAATGAAGGGAATAATAATAAAAGAGAATAGTATAAATGTTTATTTGACATTTATTTTTTTCTTTTTATTTCTCCTTCCTTATCATTTCATTTCATATTCTATGTATATTTTCCCCCCTCTTTTTCTCTCGTGGTGTCTGTTAGCGTACACGTGTTATAATGAAGGGAAAGCTCCGCCAACGAATCACTGTAACTTTTTCTAAAAAATCATAAGTTCACTTTATAATATCATGAAAACATTGTTAGAATAAAGTCTATGCATGTATTATTATGATTTATACTCTTCTTTTCCTCTTCAATTTTGGCACTTAAAAAAAAAGCCTGCTGTTTTTTAAAATATCGCTTTCGTGGTTGGGAAGCCAATTAAAGTATAGGTCAAAATTTTGTTATGAAATATTGACAGGCGGCAGCTATTAATAAATATTGCAAGGATCTTACAATTAAAAACAAATTCTTGAAACAACCACATTTTCTTGATTTGACAGAAAATAGGTAAATCTCACATTATTTAAAAACCTATGCTGCTTTTACATATGATTCTGTTGCACTACACAAACTTCTCCCATTTAATTTGTTAACACTCATCACCGGTCCTTAATTTCTCCATCTGCGCCAATTTACCGAAAATGACTAGACAGAAACATGACTCAGCAGAAACAATCAATGTGAGATAGCGGCATCAGTTGGCGTGGAAAATAGAAAGTGGGAGGTTGATTAAGTAGTATATGTATGGATACATGTAATATTTATCACTATCCCAAGACAGTTGGTGGGAGTTTTTCATTTTTTTAATGTTTGGTGTAAAATTTAAATTTGGTGAAAGTTTTAAGATATTGAAACTCTCACTTGATGTAAGATTCAAGGTCATATTTTTTGAATTGTTTAATGTTTTTCCATAATTGATAATCTAGAACCTTCCGTCCTTTTCTATTTAAAGATAGTTTGTGTGAGATTTATGAAGTAAAAGAAAAAATTTAAGAATATCTTTAGAGATAAATTTGACAGTAAGACATCTTTAGAGAAGTTTGAGCGAATATTACCATTGTAGGTGAGGTTTGAGTGTACCATCATTTATTGGTGAAGTTTAATATCTTGTACACATTATTTTTTGTAGTAGAAGTTTGACTCTAGACTAATATTCAATGAATTTATAAATTCTTCACATTGAGTAAGATTTTTTCATATTAAAAGATTATTGTGTTCTTTTCTATTTCTCTCTTTTGTACATTTTTATTTTTCTTTCACATTAAATTTGAGGAACCACGTCTCAACACAATTATATATTAATGATGTTAGTATGAAACTATGTTTTAATTTGTGTTCCTTAATGGGTTCTAAGTATGGGTAGGTAAGATGTCATTCTATATATTAATATACAATAACTTCATACTAACTATTTTAAAGTTATATTATTGATATAATAATTTTTACGATACTATTTTTTTTATCACATCATCTATCTTTAAATATCACATATTTATATAAAAAAAATAATCTTACTTGATCTAAATAGAATTATGTAAGTAGTAAAGTTTATTATCAATGTATTTAATACAATTGTATTAAAAACTTGAATTCAAAATTATTAATTAAGTTGAAACAACTTCATATGAATTAATTAATTTATTTTCTTAATGATCTATCTATCTTACATTTTTTCTTTCTTCCTTTTATCTCTGATATTTTTTTTAAAAAACAATAGCTGCACAATTTAAGTGACAAAACAAAATAATTTTGCAATTGCAAATTGACAACAAGAAAATGCATTAAGCATGCCTGGTGTACATAACTAGTCATATGATCTGTTTCTAGTAACCAATTAATCAATACTAAGAAATGGTTTAATCAAATGATAAAGTGGTATCCTTAGTTAAACATAATGACGGCAAATAGTACAAATGTTCACCGACTTTGATTTGATCATCCCATCAAGTTTTAAAGCACAGGGCTACATAATTTGGATTAGGTTCCAAACAGAGAACAGATAACTAAAAGAAGAAAAAAATCTTGACAATTTTTATATAACTTCTTTTATAAAGAAAAAGATAGTTATAAAAGAGATAGAATAGAATTACAAGATAATATATCTGAATTGCACAAAGAAATATTATAAAAAATATGGGTAAAAATAATATAGCTGTAATTAAAACGAGCTAAACTACAATTAAATGGGTTTATTTTTTTTGGCAGGTTGTTCTAATTAACACAATATAGAAAAGGAGCGGCATAACCTTTATGCTGAATTTGAATTGGTGTGGGTTTTGTTTATGGGCTTTCTAGTTGGTAATGAAAGCCCACATTCTTGAAGTTGTACACATGTTGTGTGAGGAAATTGACTATAGGCATATTGGACTAAACATTGGTTCATAATTACTAGAAGGAATTTAAGCGTTGATAAAGTAAAAACGGACATCGAACAGAACAGGGCAGCTGTGTGTAGTTAGGTGAAGTGTCATTTTCTGGAGCCACTAACTATACCACTTTGGAGGTATATCACAAGCACAGAATGGGGATGTCGCTTTTGCCTGAAACTGCGACACAAGAAACAAACAAACAAACAAACAAAGCCACTAATTTGCCAACGAACCGTACCTCAGTGGGCCTATAATATAATAAAATAAATATTGGACACTCAATAATTATAATAATATATACTATACCATTAGTTAATTAGAATTCAGACTAGATTAATTTGTATATATTGTATGTATGCCTACGAGTGCAAGAAACTGAAGTCCATCGCACAAATACATTCTTATGGGTTACTTCACCCTTGTCGGATGAATTACACTTCGTGTTCTATGAACCTGTTGAATTACCATCTATGACTGCGGGAATGAATTAGACTCACCCAACTATTTTTCATGTATTCCCTACCAGATAAGCATGTCAAAAATGTCTAGAGAGATAAAAAAGAAGGGAGAAATATAACATTTTTTTATTGGGTCCGGTTCCATGTATCTTCTATGAGAGATAATCTTATTCAAGTAGAGTAGGATTATTATATGAACAAAATTATTTGTATGTCAAAGACTCAAATTTGAGATAATTGATTAAATTAAAACAATTTTGTATCAATTTATTTATACGTTTAGTGGTGAAAAATATGATTAGAGATTGTTAGAAGATTGGTATAGTTAAGAATTTGATTTGATTTATTTCTGTATTTTATTCCATGTTATTTTTTCTCACTCTTCCTTCTTCAGTTTGTGAAAAGTCCAATGGGAGGAGTGCTGAACTTAGGAATACTATTTTGCAACATTTGAATTAAATGAAGCTTTGTAACAGAATATATTTATTGAGAATGACAAAAAGGGTAGGCTGAGGAGAGTTAGGGTGAGCAAGCTTCACAAAAATGTGTCTATATATATGTATAGAGAGAGAGAGAGAGAGAGAGAGAGAGAGAGAGAGAGAGAGAGAGAGAGGTATATATGTACTATCTACGCGTACAAAAAAGAGTCGGATGGGAAGAGTCAAAATAGTTTGTTGAGGACTTTCATGAGGTACTGTTGATGTCAACTTAAATACGGTGTGGATTATGATGATGAAAATGGTGGGTTGCTTAGGTTACGTGGGAAAGGTGAGTGAGAGGGAAAAAGGTGTATGTTATGGTTTTCATAAGAAGACAGTTGAAGGAAATGGATGTGCAAGTTTTCATTCACTGTTTGAAAGCTATTTCAAACCCTTCTATTCGTGCTTCCCCCACACACCCAAGGAAAAAAGACATAGAATGGAGTACTAGTACCATCATTTTAACGGTCTATTTCTCTGTTGTTGTGGCACATACACATATTTTGCTTTGAATCAAGCAACAATTAATATATAATATAATATATTGACATAACAATTCATGACAGGTACACAACAATGTTGTTACCTCAATTCTTATGATTCCTTTAACAAACAACTTCTCTGAAATATGATCTCGGGCACAACCGCACAAAGTTACTTTTACAACATGTGGCACGATCGATAGTACGTTCTACCTTATTAACACGACATTTACAACATTCAACCATAAAGTTTATTTGATTGAATGCTTGTCGGATTATTCTTGTTGTGTTATAAAATTATAGTTTATATAACTAATACCTAGCATAGCAATATTGTACGATATAAAAATTAACTTTTGCAGTGTAAATTAATTGGAATGAAGCCAATTCTCAAATTTGGCTCCCCTTGTTTTGAAGTTGATAATTTGATATATACGGCCGATGCCAGCTAACAGAAATATACTATATCTGTTAAATCATCACTACGATGTGGAATAAATATACACAAGAGGAGTAAGGTATTAATTAAGGTTATTTTGGGTATCTAAGCTTTGTCTTGTTATCTTTAATTAATTAACCCCACCCCTTTTTTGGTTGTTTAAGATTGAATTTCATCCATCGTTGTTAACCCTTCAAGGGTTCTATTGCAGTCATTTTCAAATTTGAGAGACTACCTCAACTTAATTGCAAGTTTCTTCTTTATTGAAACTTTGCTTAGCTAAGTAATAGTCCATACCCCATTAATTTAGACGGGTCATCTTTACATGTGCAATTTGTTTGATAATTCTCTTGGTGGGCAGCCAAAAAATAATAATAACAAATTATATATATTTATGATTTATTGCATGCACCAAGAAAATGTTTGAATTGAAGAGTCTTCAGGTGGTATGCAAGAATGCTATTGGGTCAATTTTTTTTTGCTTTGACACAGTATGATCTTCATGAAAAGTTGCGCACAAATGTAAGACTACAAAAAGGATTAATTTATGATTATGAATTAAGTTGGTAGGATTAAAAATTTATGACTGGACTTAGTCTTACCTGTGACCGCGGGCATAAGCTATTATACCAGTTAGTTATGTGCAGCATTTCAATTCTTAATAATGACAGAGGAAGACCAAAATCTTTTCTAAGATTTTTCTAGAAAATAATTGCTTCTAGCTAGGATTTTTATTGTGTAAAAAAAAAAAAAAACTAGGATTTTTATTCAATATTTATTTGTCCTTTGCAGTTACCATGTTTATTCGTCAAAAGCAACTATTTCCATACCAAACAGGTCCAAGAATAGTTTTTATTTTTATTTTTATTGTGGGTGAATATTATATCATTTTTGCATTACACTTTTGGATACCTTTTTATAAATCATTCTTCTGTTATCTCATATTATTCTACTGGCTCTTTTATCTTATATTTTCTCCTTTTTACTTTGTGTGTGTCCTAATTATAAAAATAGTAACAACATGTGTTGTATCTCTATACTACGAACAAAAATTGTCAATAATGCATATCCATAGTTTACACTAACTATAGTATCTTTCTTGTTTTGGGGAGGGGTAGTATATTTGCGTTTTTTTATTATTAAAAAGTGGATATATAACAATTTAGCAAATTATTTTAAACTGCTAACCTATTTTAAAAATACAAATCAATTAGACTGATTTTTTTTTTTTTAAAAAAAAACTCAGATTTATTTTTATTTTAGTTTAATTCCGATTTTGGTTCTAGTACGTGGAAACTAAATCAAACAAAATAAATCCACATATTATACTTAGGTATTTTTTTCACTCATATAAATCTTATTATTATAAATTAAATAAGTCAAAACTTAATTTTGAGTCAACAAATGTTGATTATAAGAAACAAATTCACATTTCAAAAGAATGCTGCATAATTGTTATTGTCAACATAAGGAAATTGTTGATGAATAATTTATAAATATTCTTTGAGCCTTGAGTTCGATCTGATTTAATCTTGGTGAGTCTCTTGGAAAAAAAAACTCAATTTTGATAATCATAGTGTATAAATGTTATTCTATATGTATTGGACTTATTTTAATTATGTTATATAATAAGTTCATAACACTGATAATATACATAACTAATTAAAAATGAATTATTTGTAATGTACTCTATTTTATAAGATGTTTGTTAATATGTTTGATTTTTTGTTATTATATTCCTTATAATTTTGAAGAGTTGATAATGACTCGATCGATCATTAGATTTTATATTGTGTCAATTTAATTTGTTAATTACTAAATTATAAATAATTTTCAAAGTCATATAAAATAAATTATTATTTTTTAAATTACCAAATCGATATATGTCACGCAAAAGATCAATATGATTTAATATTACATATGGCCTGGAATTAAACTAAACAATGTATTATTTTTATATTTTCAATTTTTTTTAATTAGAATCAAATTGCACTGAGAACATCTATTGAAAAGTAAGTTAATTAATGAACTTTTCAAAAATTAAACCCAATAGGATTAACTAAACACATAAAAATAATAAAAGTGAATTTAATTATTCAATAGCTAGCCCAACCCCCAATAGGTGTATACTATCATCCTTTGAGTGTTGAATTAATTCCTGAGCGTTTGAAATGAAATCTATGTTGCCATCTCAGCTCGTTCATATTTCAGTATAGCTTAGCTAGTTGAATTATAAGAAAGGAAGACAATTTGGTTTTAAAGATGTGATTCAACTGTTGGATGGGTAGACCTACCAATTACTATTAGATGTCCATTAAATATCCAATGAACTATAAGGTAATTTTACTGTCATCAACAACATATATGTTGATGTTTACGGACAAACTGTATTCATATTTTGATGGGAAGATAAGTGTTTGATTTCGTGGGGTATGAAATCTCAATCGGTTAAGAAACACATTAGAATAATAGTTACTTCACTATGTGTTTCAATGTTTTATTTGACTTGTCATCTGCATGGAATTGAAGAATGAAAAACTAAGGCAGACTGTTTGCAAGTGCTTTTCTTGATGCTATACTTACACGGCATTTGAATTAATCCTTAAGATTAATATTAAACTGATTTTGACAGCTCTCTGACTCTCTCATGGCCATAAAAATGACCATTCATTAATCACAGACAAATTTTCATAAAATTGAGGTCCTGTTACCAGGTTTGCTGAATCTTTTGTTATTATAATCAATTAGAGTATCGTTAAACTAGTAAACCTCGTTTATTTTGATATCACAATTTTTTCAAACAATCTTACATCACATGGAGATTAATTCGATCTATCTCTACAAGTTAGATATTTGGATTTGAAACGATTAATAGACTGTCGTAACCAATTATAAGTATTTTATAGATAATTATAAGGAATCAAATGCGTGGATTTAAATGAACTACGCTATGCATTCCATTCCATTTTTTCTTCTTCTTCTTTTCCGTTGGGCTTCACGTGCGTTTTTAATTTCCTGGACTACTTCAATGATAAGTCCTCTCTTGAACTGAAAAAAATGGAATCATATTCTTTCCATTTTTGGCTGTACTTTGCAAGATGCAGAAAGAGAATTAATGGACACATGAAAATAGGTGCTAATCTGTCCACTTTTGATTATTCTCGTTCATAAAATGGTACAAATTAAAAATTAATTTACTGAGGTTACAAGAAGTTCGTATTAATTAGTTTTCGAAACCTAACAGTGAAAAATTTTCTTGAACCAACTCAAAAAAGTTTGAAAAGTTTTTTTGAAATAAAATTGCTGCAATACTAGAAATGAGCATAAGCAACCCCCCAGCTCCCAAATTGTGTTCCTGGGATACCTCATCCATTTTTCTCTCTCCAATATTTGGATTCCAATTCATAAACCTAGCTTTAATGTTTTTATACGACACGATGTGCAGAGTTCAGATTACCAATAAGTTTAGTAAGAGCAACCCTTTGTACATGTACAATTAATCGTGAAGAAAGATAAGTAAAATTTAAATTAGAGTTGCTGATAAAGTGAATTTTTGGTGCAAATAATGTTAACTGGCAAGGAACTTAGGTCATTTTAAAAGTTTAGGACCTAGGTATAATGAGAAAAAAAATCAAGGAATATTTAGTATGGATACAAATTTAAACTCAGGACCTTGTGCTAACAATATATCTAAACCCATACCACTAGGCCTAGGCCAACCCTAATGAGCATATTACCAGATTTAATACTATAATGTTTCTAATTTAGAGAATGATGACTTTGGCTTTGCCAACTTTTTTTTTTGCTTTAACTAATGAATACGTGATTTGTTTTTATTATTATTAGAAACTATATGTATCATTCATGTAGATGAGGCAAAACATGACTCGATGCAAGATGCGAGCGAACTGAGCAAAAAAAATCAAATTTAATTTGGATATCTAAAATAAAGTCCAAATCATGTAAAAACTTGATTTTTAGGGTCTTTAGTGGACTAAATTCACATTATGTCATAATCAAATAGGACTAAAAAGACCTGCATTTAATTCAAACTCAAAGCTTAAAATTTAAATCTTACATTTCATCAGACAAGTTCGATATTTAATACCTCAATCTATTGTATTACCTCTAGTTTATGGGATTTATTAGTAGTTAATGTAACTAACATATTAAAGACTCAAACATAAGACTATTGGTTAAGTTAAAATAACTTGTCATTAGTTAATAGAGTTAATTGCTGAATTACAAAAGTTAAATTGAAGAAAAATTAATTTCATTTGTTAGAAAATATAGGTGAATATTAATTATCCCCCAGTTACTAAGATTCTTCTTTGTATCGTTTCAACTACAATTACAATATTATTGTTTTTAGCATAAGCACAAAATTAAAGATACATACACAAATGTGCTACCCTATCCTGTACAAACAAGAAACACAGAAAAAGCTATACACATCACATGTTTGTACCACCATTAATTATAGAAAGAATGTTTTCGGAAGGATTATATTTTGCAAAATAATAATTTTTTAAGATTGATAATTCTCCAACAACTTTATCCATCGATATTGCTTAGAAACTGCTTCATTTTATCAAGGCCGCAATTACCTGATGTGGGAAATCAACCACAACAGTCTTCGATCAAGGAGAGACGTCCCTTTAATAAAAACTATACGGTAACCAAACAAAGTGGATTTGATTATTAACGTGGTGTGATGGTTTATATAATAATTGAAGGAATTTGAAAAGGAACGGCAATAGGAGTTTTTTTTTTTTCTTTTCATAGTTAATAGCAATACACTATCGGTGTAAAAAAATTATATCATTAACTAATAAAAAAATCATCATTAATATAATTTTTAAAGTTATCATTAAAAAAATCAATAAACTCTACCTACATTAATATTAATATATGTAATTGAATAATAATGTAATAAATAGTTTTATAATATAAGTGTATAGTTTATTTTTTTTATGTTTTGTTTTTTTTTTTTCTTGTGAAAGATAAAGAGGGATTTGATAGAGAAGTTGAATGGCCAATGACATAATATAAGGTCTCTATTTAAGTCCATGTAGAGAGGGCACAATCTGTCGTGTGAAGACAACAAAAGTGACTTACCATCCACAACCCTAAACCAACCCCTCTCCTCCCTCCACTTCCCTATATATCTTGTTCGAGACTTCTCTTTTGTGTGCTTGATGTTCAAGATTTCTCGCCGCTAGCTAGCTATCTTCAACATAATAATATTATCGCCTGCTTCCATAGTAACAGTACCCCTCTCTTCTTCATCATTCCATGGAGGATTCTTCAGCTGGTGAAGACACCAAGACTTGCCCTCGTGGCCACTGGAGACCCGCTGAGGATGAAAAGCTTAGACAACTTGTTGAACAATATGGTGCCCAAAACTGGAATTCAATCGCTGAAAAGCTCCAAGGAAGATCGGGTACATATAAATTAATACATATCATATGATTAATTCATATCAATCTCATAAATATATATAATCAAATTAATTAAGTTGGATTAATCATTGGAAACTTAATATCCTCCTTGTTAATTAAAAATCTTAGTGGAATTAATAGTACGTAGAAGATCTAATTCAAGGGTTTATTATTAATTAGCTTGAATTAATACTATTGCACCCAACTTGATTAATTCCTTAAGCACTTTATATAGATTTGTTAATTAATTATTTGCATAAAAACCATGCATTTTTTTTTCTGATAAATATTAATTTTTGTTAATAGGGAGAATTGAAATCACAATCTTTATTCTTTAATCATCTAATCCATTTTATATCTGACATAAAAATCATGCATGTCTCTGTGTCTTGATTAGCGAAACCTTAATCATACGATTCATGTTTTGGTTCCTTAGGGAAAAGTTGCAGATTAAGGTGGTTCAATCAGCTGGACCCGAGAATCAACAGAAGGCCATTCACGGAAGAGGAAGAAGAGAGGCTACTCGCGGCACATCGCATTCACGGGAACAAGTGGGCACTCATAGCGAGGCTTTTCCCCGGTCGAACCGATAATGCTGTGAAGAACCACTGGCACGTTATAATGGCGAGAAAGCAAAGGGAACAGTCCAAGTTATGTGGGAAGAGAAGCTTCCAAGACGTTTACAACGATTCCAACAACACGTTCCTCGAAAAAAGAACAACACCACAATCTCATCATCAAGACATGTTGTTTAGTACGAGATTTGGGTTAGAGAATGGAAGATTCTTCGACTTTCGAAGCCTCGATAAAAATAAGGATGATAGTAATAATAATAACCATAGGATAGTGTCAGATACTCCCTCTAGTAATTCTCTGGCGTCTTGGAATTTTGGTTCTGTTCCAACCACCACCACCAAAGGAGCCAGAGACAATTTCAATAACACTTCTTGTTCTTCTAGTGTTTATCTCTCCGAATGTTCCAGAAGCTCAGATAGATCTTTTCTTTACAGAATTTATCCAAATCCCGCATTCTCTCTTCCCAACTACAAGAGGGTTGTTCCAACAAGTCCTTTAATTAGTACTTTCCTTGGTTCTTCTGATCATGATGGAAGGATAAAGAAGGACTTGATGAGTTTCTGTGATAATAATAAAAACTCATCATCCATATTAACCAAGTTGAAGGCTTCCACGGAGAAAGATCAACAACAAACAAATGAAGATGAGACCAATAATATCGAGCCCAAGGAAGTTCCTTTCATTGATTTTCTTGGTGTGGGTGTCTAATGACCAATCAAGGGTTTAATTATTTAACAACGTATTATGGTACTTAATTATATGATCTGTAGTTTGATTAGCTTTCTAGTTTTCACTCTTCCATTATGGATTAATTCTAGCGTTTAGCAAATAGCAATTCTAGTTTAGTTTTGCAGTTAAGGCTATCGTAATTATGAAGCCTTTCAATGTTTCATCAGGTTGTGTTTAGAGTGAAAATTTTCCAACTTTTTTTGTTGTTGTTGTTCATAACTTTAATTTTATTTTCTTGTCCCCGTCTGAGGGATAAAGCTTTGAGTGCTGAGGATCTGATTAAGGGTGGTGAATGATTTGTGTGAGATACACGTTTGCTGCGCGTGGCTTGGAGTTTGGAGCTGTATGAATATATAGTAAGTGCATATATAAGGTATTGAAAATTTGCAGACATTGATCACTGAAATATCTTCTATCTATATATGTAATGGCAACTTCGATTCTAAGCTCTCACTAAGAAATAAAAGTGGTGCCCGATACAGCTATCTTTTATGCCATATTAGTATATATATGTTACTAATTGGAAGATTGTGATCAAGTGTACGTAGGTGTAACTTCTTAATGAATACAATGCATGCATTAATTCTTCCTTGCTCAACAATTCACGAGATTGATGATGATGCCTGAATATTAGTCATTTCTACTTGTGTTTGCTGTAGAATCTCATGTTAGGAAAGTAAGTTCGTAAATGAGATTAAATATGGTATAGAATAGCTGTTTTTGATGCTATATTTGTAGTTATTTATTTTTATGAGAACCACTTGGGTACGGTTAGGTTAATTATAATCACTGAATGATTTTAAACGATATCACATTAATTTGTTTTCTTAGTATTGCAGAATGCATGCTTGAGCTTTCAAAATTATCATTTCATTTTTTGTTAGTTGTTTTGTTATCTATTTACTATTATGATTTACAAACACGCAATAATGTTTAATAGTTGAAAATTAATTCATAACAGAGATAGATTTAAGAATATATATACATTGCGAGCCAAAGTGTGTTTTTTTTTATTGATTCTTATTGGGAGCTAGTGACTTCTACCTAGCTAATTGTCATATGAAAAATTATTAAATTCGTTTGTTAATTTTTAGCCAAAAAATTATTATTGATACCGTGTACAGTTATTTATTTTAATTAGTATGCTGGACTAATTTTTTAGAAGGTAATTTGATTTTAAAAATAATTAATTTTCCTAACAATAGTTAAAAAGCATAAATTTGGTACATATTTAGTAATGCTTCTTTTTTATTTTATTTTAATCAAATTTCTCTAAAAAATTGACACAAAATCCTTAACATTTTTATTATTTTCGTAAGAAAATCTTTCATCCATCATATCATTATAAAAGAGTTCTTATATCACTAATTTTATTGTCTGTTTTTATCCTCGAAGACCAAGACATGAATTAAGTATTTATGATTCCAGTTGGTTAAAAATGTAATGCATTTTAACTTTGTTTTTTTTTTTCCATATGAAGTGAACAAATAAATCGCTACCTATGAATTTAAATAATTTGTAAGAATAAATAAATAAATAAATATATAATTATGAATACTTCTCAGAACAGGATTTGGTTGACAGCTACGTAGCTTAGATATATATATCCTGCGAACTTGCAACCACCCAAATATTTTTTGTTCTTCTTCCATTCGATCTTGACATATTGCTTCTGACGTAAAATGGTCACTGAAATCAAATAATGACGTCATAACTGTCATATTTGGACATACGCCAATAAAATGTAAAGAGAAGGACTGTGAAAATTAGAAAGGTATATGTTATACGTCATGATTTTTTATTTTTAATTAATAAATATTAATTAAAAAGAATTAAATTCATAATTTTTTTCTTCTTTTTCATTTTTTATCACACAACTAATGTTACAATTCCCTCCAATATGCCATGAATAATATATACAAGATGTTTGCAATGGGTGTGCTGTTAAAAAGTTAATTATTAAAACCACATATTTGAAAATATGTCAATAAGTTTTTGCTTTAGTGCTAATTAAACGTGCAAGCAATTGATGGACTTAGGCATCTATTTCACAATTAAATTTGTGCAAAAGGAAACATAGTATGTAAATGGTTCTAGAGTGCTATACTGCTATTAGCAAAATAAACATCCTCGCTAATGTCAATAAACCTTACGTCCATAACAAAAAATAGCACTATGAAAATTAAGATAATAAAGGAAAACTTATATTAGAATGCTTGAAACTAAAATGTAGAGCCAGTAAATGAAACCATGGTAGCTTATAGAAAAATTTAAGTTAAATTATAATTTTGGTTCATTAATTTTTTAAATTTATGAATTTGGTTCTCCTGAATTTAAGTGTAACATTTGATTCCTCTAAATTTATAACTTAGTAATTTTGGTCCACTAATAAATTATGAATAAATAATTTTAATTAGTTCAGTTATTAAGTTAATCATAAATGAAAATTATTAATTATTAAAATTTATTA
Organism: Glycine tomentella; assembly: GCA_007407185.1. Classification (NCBI taxonomy): domain Eukaryota; kingdom Viridiplantae; phylum Streptophyta; class Magnoliopsida; order Fabales; family Fabaceae; genus Glycine; species Glycine tomentella. The sequence continues at coordinate 2,984,915 of PYAF01003243.1, forward strand.
ACAAAATTATCAATAATTTTAATTCTCCACAATACTGTATTCATTTTCTTCTCCATCAATACTTCTTATCCATCAAGTTTTTTTAATGATTAATAATTTTTATTTAATTTATAATTAGTTTAATATCTCTAATAATCTATCATAAGACCAAAATCACTAATTTATAAAATCAGAGGACCAAATATTATAATTAAAAATCAAAGAATCAAAATCATAGATTTAAAATTAGAGGATCAAAATTATAATTTAATAAAAATATAACAAACTAAGCAACTTTTAAGTTGCACATAAATTGTCCGCGTTTTAATTAATGTTATAAATTGCTTAATTTCTATGTATGAATCAAGTAGAATTCTCCATCAAAATCAAGTGTCACACATGTACACTCATGTAATTCCCAATCCCCGCTTTTCCTTCTGGTTTAACCTATAATTAATATATAGTATTAATGTTTTTCTTTAAATTGCAGCATTCGTTGCATCATATATAGCTTCTAGTCATAGTTAAAAAAAAAAAAAAAAAAAAAAAAAAAAAAAAAAAAAAAAAAAAAAAAAAAAAAAAAAAAAAAAAAAAAAAAAAAAAAAAAAAAAAAAAAAAAAAAAAAAAAAAAAAAAAAAAAAAAAAAAAAAAAAAAAAAAAAAAAAAAAAAAAAAAAAAAAAAAAAAAAAAAAAAAAAAAAAAAAAAAAAAAAAAAAAAAAAAAAAAAACAGCTTCTAGTCATAGCCACTATTTTTGACATATGTAGCTATAGGTCTTGGTGGTATAATAATAATAATAATAATAATAATAATAATAATAATAATAATAAGAAAAAGAAAAAGAAAAGGAAGAATAAGAATGATAAGAGTGCGGATAGAAAATTGTATTGTTGAATTGCGATAAGAATTTGTCAATTTGAATATTATTGGAGAAAATCTAAGTTTCACATTAATTAGAGATAATATCAAGATAAAATATATAAATGATGGATAACTCCCACCCTTTAAATTAACTTTTGAGATTGAATTAAGTCCAAATCTACATTCTAAGATAATATGAGAGTCTATTCTAAATCTATTAAAAAGTCTTCTATCTTACAAGACTTTAAAAAATTGAAAAAGATGTATTTATTTTCAATTCAGCATACTCTAATTATAATATATTTTAAATTCATTTGATAGTAGATGAAAAAAAATTTCATTCACTTTGAGAACAATTTCTTTTTAAAACAGTCTTATCATCATGACACTTGCACGATAAGGGTTTTTTTTTTTTTTTTTTTCAGTCAACTACTATATATATAGAATGAAGTAGTACGGTTCTGCATCTTGACCCGGGAGAGATATTTTCACTTTCAGGCTACAAAATGATCAGTTCAATTCCACGAGGATATATATAATAAGAAGCACGGATATAAACTCCTACTATTTATTTATCTTTACAGTTAATTATCTTTTTCATCCACTATAAAAAAGTTGTACTGACTTTATGGAACTAAATAGAATACAAGCATTGCACTTTAGCTTATCCACTTGAATATTTTCCTTTTACTGCCTATTTATAATATATGAATACTAATTGTTAGTGAAAGGTTGCCCTTAGCTTCTTTTGTTTTTGTTTTTGTTTTTATTCGATAGTGACGATAAAATTATCAAACTTACATCTCTTTATTATTAATCCAATTTGAATAACTAAGTTTAAACTAATTATTATTGTACATTTTTTATGCTGATTATTATTGTACATTTATAATTACTATTAATAATTATTTGGTAAACACTAATACCTTATTATGAGTAACCAATTTTTTAATTAAAAATCTTTTCATCTTATGATTTACTAAAGAAAGTAATTATAATTATTGATTGAGAAATTAAAAATTAAAATTTTAATTAAATATATAATACACACAAATAATAAACTATATATGTACGTAATTATATATTTAAATCTCAAATATTAATATTTCGGTCAATATTGATAGATCTTTAGTTTTATCTGTAAAGTAAATCCCTAACTTTAAAAGTCAGTGTTATGATCTCTGATTTCAAAGAAGAAAAAACTAACTTTATATTGTTTCTTCTATAAAGATATAGGAGAAACCTATTTTCTTTGCTTCAATTAGCAGATTGCATTGGTAACACTTTCAAATAGCAAAATTTATTAACAAGAGTTGAGTACAGTGAAAGGAGCTAATTTCTCACAAGGTAGTGGATTAAATTTGAACCCCCACTAGGAGAAATGACTTTACTTGAATTAATTATAGATACTTTTCTATAATTTCAAACCTTTTTTCTTTTGAATATTTTTAAATTCATTTTTAATATCTTGAATTTAAAAATGCATTGCGCATGACACATACAGTAGTAATTTGCAAACACATTGAAGAGTGAATATATATATATATATATATATATATATATATATATAGGATTCTTTTCATTTTCATATCTCCTGTTTAAAATAGCAAAACTATATTGATAACCTCATAATTAATTAAATTTCTGATTTATTTATATTATTCGCTGATATTTGACTTAATTAGGCAAGAGGGGGTGTCAATATTTATAGCCACCGGCCTGTTTCTCTCCGTATAAAGTATGATTTAATTTCTTTCATTTTCTCATCCAATATCGATGTGTATTTCTTGCCTTTTGACATAGTTAAAGGAACTAATATATATAATTAATTAACTATAACTAACGAAATTGTGACCTAACCGAAAGCAGTCGGCCGGGTACCACCACCGCCCACATCGCCCATGTCTATTTTCCATTTAGATGGCTGATCATAATCATGTATATATAAGCAAAGTGAAAGAAAATGATTAGTTTAAGGATGTAAAATTCTATTCCATTCACATAAGTAAAAATGATTTATTTAATAAAAAAATTTGTGTTTAATTTTTATCGTGTATAAATTTTTTTGGACAGACGATACCCATAAATCACAAACATGATTAATCTTTAATCTAAATAATTCGAGAGACACTCATGAATTTTAACAATGGACAAAATAAAATGCAAAGCAAAGAAAGAAAAAGAACAACAAAGAGATGAAGGAAAGAATAAGAGGCCAATAGAAAGGGAGTGGTCTCTCTCAATTAGCAGCATTGCAGCAATGCCTTCATTGGTCTTGTTCCACACTTGCTTTTAATTTTTCTATGAAAGGATCTCTTTCTTTGTTCCAAAGTATCTTTTTTTCCTCCCAAAGACTAGCTAGATGGACGTAAATTGAAATGATGACCGTTAAATACGGGCATTTGTATATTGATCAATCAAAATATATTCACCTATTGAAAAGTTAGCTGTAATTAAAAGCTGCTAAATTATTAAATTATAAATATTTGATAAAATTATTTATTGAAATAATTAAAAAATATAAAATACCATAAATAACATATTTAAAAAAGATAACAAAAAATTAAATAAATATCTTTAAAATAATAAATAAATAAATATAAAAACTTAAAAATTAACATTTTAAAATATATTACTACATTTAAAAAAAATACTAAAAAATACTAACAAAACATTAGAAACTACTTAAAACAATTTCTTTAGCATATAATTAAACAAGCTTTTTATATTTGCCAGACATAAGCTTTTATATTTTATTTACACATTAGAGGGTGGCTGCTCGAGATCCTAAAGAGAATACTTCAATAGTGTAAAATCACCTGCTGATAATTGTCTAATATAATATGTGTCTATTTACGATTAGTTACAAAAATCATGTATGAAAAATAAGAAAAGTAATATGGCGTTGGAGAAAGCAGGAATGTATTGACTTCTCCAAAATTTCCTATTTAGAAAACTCCTGCACATACTTGATTAGTTTGACAACCAAAGCCGTCTAATACAGTAGCTGATGTGGTTTGTTTTAAATTTTAAGGTAAATAGAATTGCTTATAAAAGAAGTAAATTTTTTCAACTTTTGGCTAACACTTAAAGCTATATATATATGCACACACACTTATTTTAAAAGTGATTATACCTTTCAAATTTATTATTTTAGAACTAATGATACTTAAATTTAAAATGAATGAAACCTACGCCATTGTGTGTAATTAATTAATGAACAAATTATAACAATACTTTCTGAGCTTTTAAGTTATTAATTAATTTAATTTGATTAGTATTTAATTTAAAATAAATGTTATAATTATTTATGTTTTCCAGTGTTGAGGTGCCATTCGAGTTTATGCCTTTATGGTGATTGGTGAATGTCCTATATTATGAAGCTATGCCTATTGAGTGCTGAGGGTTTATTTATTTTAAATTTGGTTAGATAAAATTTTAAAATATCGATGTTAAAATTAACTATTAAAAGTTAAAGAATTATAAGATTAACTTTGAAGATTAAAAGAAAAATGAAATAAATAATAGATTTTGAGTTCAAATCAATCTTACTAACATGTATAATAAAATTAATAATTAAAAATATCTGATAAAAAAATACTATTAAAAGTTAAAATAATTTGTTAAGGTCTTTCTAGAAGTCTAAAAGGCAATGAGATATATACCTGCATGTTAACATGAAAGAACAAATAACTACTCATCCTATAGTCTAGACTTGGAACTATTATCTCCTTCAAATATTCCCACAGTTCAGTAGTGTCAGAGAGATCGACAAGGATAGATATATAAGAGGTTGGCACAAGTGCTGTCCAATCAAAGCTTCACGGGTGTGTTACTGCAACTTCATCAAAGTTATGTAGTCAACATTGCCATTCCCTACTTTAATTATATATTGCTTTAATCATTTCTTCATATCTAAATCCTTGCCATAATCTCCCTCCTATCTAAAAGGCTAAAAAGCTTGGCATAATCTCCTCCGTTAAGCCCCCCAAATTTCACGCGACTAACTTTCCAATTAAATTTCTCCACCACACACAACACCTACCCTAGTCATTCACTAGACACTGTTACTTTTGTCTCGTTCAGGATAATTACTGATTGCTGCTTCTTCTTTTTTGACAAATTTTTTTGACTTGCTTATATGCACTAACCTGTTATTTTAGATTTAAATAATTAACTATTTACATGGGACCATTTTTTTGTCTAAGAAACATAGACTCACATTTAACCCTCCTGATTTTCTGTAATTGGACTTGTTGGCCGACTCTTAATTGAGTTTACTTCTACAGAAATTTCTAGTTTATTTCAAACTATTTAGCTCTGCCTCAACAAAGAAAAAAACTTTTAAATGTATTAATTATTAATATTTTCTATATTTTTAATTCATTCATTAGAAAGTCTATTAATAAGATATTTACTGTCCTCTCTATTTCTATTTATAAGACTCAAATTTAAAATAATATTTATTCATTTTTATAAGATACAATTTGTAATATTATTTGCATTAATTATTTATAAACTGGAAATATTCCAAAAAAAATAGAGAGAATATATTTACAAACCATTAGAAAAGAGAAAAATATTAATGACAAGAATTATTTTGAAAAAATTATAAATTTAAGATAAATTTATTGTTATTAACTAAATTAATTATTTTTCTTAATCTTGATGAATTAAGTAATTGAATCTTATATATAAAAATGGAGAAAGCAATTTTCTATTAAAGTAAATATATTTATTGTACTATTAATAATTAATATAAGTCAATCCATTAGTTAAAGAAATTATTTCTTGAATTACGAATAAGGTCATTAACTATACCCTCTAGTTATATCATTTATTTTTATGGATATTTTGAGAATAAAATTAAAATTTATGATATTATTAATTAAATTAACTAATTTTATTGATGTTGATGAATGATTTTTTTTTTTTTTTATGATTTGCATCAAAATTCAAAATCGATACTTTTTTTAATAAAATTTTGATAAAAAAAATTGAACCCTTGACAATATAATTAAAAGCTGTATTAGCTAGGGGACTGCTGAAGGTAGTATAAGCTGTCGTATCAAGATTGCTATTAAATTGTTAAAATTGAATTTATATAAATAAAAATCACAAGGCACAAAATAGACTAAGTTACTACTTATTTAGACCCCACCTCATCATACAATTGAACAGTTAAAATGTCGAAGGTGGCATGGCAGTTATCATGACTTGCCTCGTAGTTGCATCCATCTTTAACAAACTAATTATTGAATTGACCTTAATTATTAAAGAAAAGCCATCGATCTGTCTCTAACCTGTGTCCCCATTTATATATAAAACAATCCTAAGGCCCCATAATGCGACACAATCAATTCCATTATTAAAGGGATAAGCCTCAACCTTGCAACCCAACACAACCAAAATTCGCTTAATTTGCTACTTGTTAAGGTCTGCACTACGTATGAGAATGTCTCAGGGAAGAGGGAGTGCATTTTTACCTATTGTGGTCACTGTGGTTTCACTACTGTGCCTTTTGGTTCTTGTGGAACGTGCTAATGCAGCAACTTACTCCGTTGGAGGACCTGGGGGATGGACCTTCAACACTAATGCTTGGCCCAATGGAAAAAGATTCAGAGCTGGTGATGTCCTAAGTAAGTAAATTTAATTATTTTTATTATCATCAAATGTATCAAATGTTAGTTTATTAGTTTTGCTAGAAATATCACTTAGAAAATTTGAACTCTCGATTTCTCTTCCCTTCTCTTCCTTCATCATTTTTTAATCATTTAACTAATCTTATATTTATCTCATAACTAATTAAATTTAATCAGTACTCCACTCTTTGTATATGACGTTAAGAAATGTTAATAATATATTTTTTAACGCGTTATTTTTTTATAGGTCTAACTTTTTATATTTAACGAGTTTTATTCATGATTTCATAGTTTTTAATAAATAAAGAATATGATAGAGAAAGTGTGTTATTGTTGATACTCTTCATCATGTGTCATTTTGTTAATTTTCTCAATGTGGTTATTGTTGTTGCAGTCTTCAACTATGACTCAACGACCCACAATGTGGTTGCTGTGGACAGAAGTGGATACAACAGCTGCAAGACACCAGGGGGTGCTAAAGTGTTCAGTTCAGGGAAGGACCAAATCAAACTAGCAAGAGGGCAGAACTACTTCATATGCAGCTACCCTGGTCACTGCGAATCTGGGATGAAAGTTGCCATTAATGCACTGTGATATACTAGTAGTGCTCAATACTTCTTGAATTGAAGTCACTGTTAAGTTAATGGTCAATTAACTAGCATTAGTAAATGTTAGTGTGTGATATTGTACTCTTTTTTTTTTTTTTTTTTATATGAAGCTGTTATATATATATATATATATATATATATATTAATTACTATAGTTTGTGAAGCAAGTAGGAGTGAGCTGGCTTGGTAGATCAATTGTTCCTGTATTTGGTATGTGTTGTGTGATGGGAGTATGATAATGGTCCACTAGTCACGGGCTCTTCTTATTAGACATTGCATTGCATCTGCATATTTTGAAATTATTGAAGTCCGAGCCAATTATCTGTATCTAGTGTCTCGGTGTTACAGTGTGTGGTTGTATTACTGAATTTGTTGCCTTCAATAAATTAAATTTTCTACATTGCTCCACTCACAAAAGGATGATGCCAAAAGTTTTTGGTTGGAGCAAGCTCTGAGTTAAATTAAGCTTATATGGACGATTATTAATTTATTATAATTCGAAGTTGTTACAAGTGATCATATATCTACCCTTTACCCAATTATCCATCACGTGTGACATAATATGGTTTGAATTTGTTATAAGAAATATGAACCATACTCACAAAAACTAATTGAATGACATCAGATATCATAATCGATTAATTAGTCCAAATATTCATCTTTACTTTCTAGTGTATGCTCAAGATCAGTTTCTTGTTTTGAAAGAAATGATCATTAAGCATTATGAATTGTTGCCGATGAATTAATATTTTACCTTGGCATGTTCTAGATGGGAGAGCAAATAATATAAAAAAAGAAAAGGCAAGTAAACGGTTAGCATGACAAAATTGTAATTAAGGACTCGTTTAGAATATCAAATATTTTTTTAATTTTAATTAGTTTAGTACATCAAATTAAGATTATTTTATAAATAAATAAACAAATAAAATTTATCTAGTGCATAAATTACATAATACAAACCTGGATCAGACCAAATTAAAATTATTTTATAAATAAATAAATAAATAAAATTTATCTAATGCATAAATTACATAATATAAACCTGGATCAGACCTGTTGGTTCGACCTAGAACCAGTCATGTGTTCTAATACTTCTTAAAAACTATTATATCATTAAATCGCCTCAAAATCATTGAATCAGTTGAAAATTGATAAAATTCGAAGGATTAACTATTTTAACCGGTTTGCTAAAAACTTTTGTTTAAAAAAAACTTTCAAAATGATGTCGTTTTATTTTTTTTAAAAAAAGAAAATATTATGACTTATGAGTCTTTTAAGTAAACTTTACTTTTTATTATTATCAAATTATGTATATTATGTTATTTTTGTTCAATATAACTAGAATATTATATTAAAATATTAAAAAATATTTTATTAAAATCGGTTTGATCCTGATTGAATCATTAGCCTTTAAATCAATGCCTTCATTGATTCGATGACTAATCTGATTTAGAGAACATTGATTTAGAGATGGTTTGGTGTTTGCAGATGTTTAGGAAAAAAATAGAGTTGTTTTACATATAGAAAAATGCACTTAAACGTGATTTTACTAGAAAAGACGTGTGTTGAATTAAAAATTCCACACTAATATTTGATAAAATTGTTTTCATTTAAATTTTTTAAACATAAAACACTTGACCTCGAACTTTTTTCTTTTTTTTGTAAAATTGATTTTATAAAATTAATTTATAAACATTAAGCTAAACACAAAATTTAATGCATGCAACTGATGCAAGTGCACAAGATGATTGTTTAACATACATCGTATAGACAATAAACAATTGGCCAAAAAAATAATTTACAAAGGCAATTTTTTTGGGGGGTTCAAAAATTATGATTACTTGGACCCTAACCAGTGTCAATATGATAAGCTATTTTGGCGGGCCAAGGCCTAAAATGAAAAGATACCGCAGTGGCTCATACTTTTAGGTTGACACTGTCACAGGCTCAAATAAATTAGGGCTGTTGCTTCCTGCACCCCAAATATTGCTTCCGCATCTTTCTGGAATGTTTTTCTTTTAACTTTCATTGGCCATTCCGGAAGCAAAAGGATATAACCAATCCAGAATGTAATTTTACATTTGGAATTGGTCAATCCAAAAGCCAAAAAAAGGTGAAAGGTTATGCAACGCCATTCAGCTAGGAAGGGACATAGAAAGTTTCTCTCTTTTCTAAATGGCCCATATCCGTTGTTGGGCTAACCAATGACCAAAAAGTTTTATTTAAAGTAAATTTTAATTAATTAATAATATAAAATAACTTTTTTTATACTAATAATATTATGTATCAAAATTAAAGTCTTATTTTAATATTTATATATTATTATTGTAAATTTTTTACATTATTAATTATTTGAAAATCGCCTTAAACATTATTTTTAATTAAAATAAATTATTATAAAACCAATAATTTAATCACACATAGTATTTCATGATTGAATAATAATAACAAAATCTTTACACCATTAATTCATTCATCACCACATTTTATTTAGAGTTAAATGGTATATATTCTTAGTGTAAATTTTTACATTATCAACCGATCAATTAACTTTAATAGCACTTTTTATTTAGAATTTTAATC
>PYAF01003243.1:2994686-3009806 GCA_007407185.1 Glycine tomentella
TTATAGTATTTCTATATAGAATGAAAAATGTTGAAAACACATTATCTAACATATTTTTTCTACTAGATTGACTAAAATTTATTATTTTATTTTAATTACACTTCTTATTTAATGATTTTCACTGGTAATTTTATTTTAAATCATTTTTAATTAATAAAAAAATGTCTAAAAAAATAATTAGGAATAAGAATGTATTACTGCTCGAAATGAAAACATATTTATTTGTGTAATACTAGACCCAAAGACTAATATAGTAATATGTGAAATCTTGAATCGGGTTGTTTGCATTTTCCAAAGAAAAAGAAAAAAAGATACACATTCAGTAAAGTAAATAATAACTAATTTTAGAATTTCTTTTTTCAGAAAGCTATAAAAACGAGATTTATAAAATGCATCATAAAATATATTTTTTAAGTTTAAGAAAATAAGTTTAATTTCAATAATTATCAATATATAATTATTACCCTCTTAATCAATTAAAAATTACCATAAATATAATTTTAAATAATTATTATAAAAGTAGTTTTTAATATAAGTTTTAGGAGACGTTTTTTATTCCTGAAAAATGAAAGTAGTTTTTATTACACAGAAAAATGAAAGTAATTTATAATTACAATATAATTTATAATTTATACTTAATTATTAGATGTGAGCTTTTATGCAAACAAAGAACGGTATTAATGAAGCGTAAAAAGCAGGCAATTGGTCTCAATTCTTTGTCACTTGTAATTGTCCAAGAAAAAGAAGCTTTGCAAGAAGGGCAGAACGTTTCGTCGTTGATGGTGATTTGAAGGACAAAACCAAAGCGATATAATTTATTGAAAATTATTCTTATTCATATAGTCTTCGCCTCAGCTTGGCTTAGACGTTAACGATCATACAAATATAAAATAATTAACTTGGTCTTCGCCGTCCTTTCAGGACAAAATCCAGCTATTCTTTTTTTCTTCTGGAAAGTGGAATCAACGATTTTCGTTTCAAGTAGTGAACTACACTATGACAATATATATATATATATATATATATATATATATATATATATATATATATATTAAGAAAACAGCTAGCTAGCAGCTTAATTAAACATAAAACATACATCTTAATTAACTCCATATAACCACTTCTTCTTCAACAAAAAAAAAAAAAAAAACTCCATCTAATCTCACCATGTTTGGCAAATGCATCTGTCATGTTTGCTTCTCAAAGACGCGTCTTCATTGAACAGCCTCCAAAAATAATTCCACAAATACTAGTACCCTGCAAAGGTGCACACAGTTTAATTAAGACGTCTATTAATTCAATTGTAAGAGCATACAGATTTAAAAACTGTTACCCGGCGGCTTAAGGTTATAGGTTAAGAAAAAAAATTATCATATTAAAAAATGCAAAATTTATCGAGTATACGAGTAATTAAAATATTTTTAGAGCTTATTAATTCTTTAGTTATTTTCAAAATAGGCATCAAATTACAAAATACATGTCATCACAAAAGAAATTTAAAATACTTAAATTTTTATAAATTACAATTATTTTGTACGTATTGTCATACTTTGAAAGTGTTGTATGGTTTTTTATTATTAATATTATAAAAAAAGATAAAATATCAAAATTAGTATCAATTTATTCCCTTTAATTTTATTATTTCTTTTATTTTTTATATTTATTTTATAAAAATAATCTTATGAGAATCATAATACTTATTCTTTTATTGGAGCAAAATTTATTTTTTAGTATACATATAAATAAATAAAAAATTTCTGTAGAGATAATTGTCCTCACACCCTTATACTTGCATCGCAAGTGGTTATGGTGTGAGAAGAGCCTGCTCGTAATCGAGAGAGAGTGAGTTTGTATGGGTGCAATACCTATAGACCGTTATGAAATTTTGACGGAAAAGTTAATTATGTAACGTGTTACTTGTTATTTACGTTTCATGTTATATCTCTATGGTTTTGTATAGACCAATTTATTTACATACTCTTTCATATACCCCGATTTATTTATAACCCCCACTATATTTGATGTTAATAATTAATATTATAACTCTTCTGTCGTCTCTTCAAATATAGGTTGTTAAAAATAAATTTACATAACTTGGTAATTAAATTTATATATTTTTATTTGAAAAGATACTAAAAATTAATTTTAATTAAATATATGTTGTCAAAATTAAATTTACATAACTTATAAATAATTTATGTTATTTGATAATTTTATAAATATATAAAAAATAAAATATATAAAGATGAGTGACATAATATATTTATAAATAAAAACATATCATGGGTATAAATACAATTTAAATTAGGTTGAATATATCACTTTTCAAAATCAAAATACAATATCTAATAAAAAAATTCATTGTTTTTGTTTAGATTTATATTTATTCTATTTTCAATTTTATAGATAAGATTCTTTTACCACTAATTACATGAATTAATTTTTGTGTGGTTGTTTTAATTTAATTAGTAATTTTAAGTTTAAATTTAAATATGCAGGACAGTATCTTAAATATTTGAAGGAATAATTTTTTTATTTATAATAATTTTATTTAATTCGAACACGATGGACTATAAAGAATAATGGAGTAGGATACGAGAAAAAAATGGATTTTTTATTTATTGAATATGGGTAATCATCAACCATTAGACCGAGTAGAAGAAAACAATAAATTATAACAGTTGACTTTTGTTTTGAATATCACATTCAAGTCTAACGTGGGGGTAGCTAGTTTAGGAGAAATTATTTGGGGGGCAGAAAAGATCAACCGAGTCTAATTCCAGCCTTTGGCAGATTCTCTTTGCAAACCAATCTCCTCATATATTCTCAACCCATATCAGCTTCCCCACCACACAAAACCATAAACCAAAACTCCATTGATATTGAAGAAAAAGAGAGTATCATATCATCATATTCATGGACACAGAACAAGAAGAGATGCAGTTCCTGGGGCTCTACGGCGTCTACAGAGAATCCTACAAGATCATAGTCGCATGGAGCAAGGTCTTCAGCAAGATCACCCTAACCCTAATCTTCCCACTCTCCTTCATCTTCCTCATCCACATCGAAATCTCCAACATCCTCTTCCGAAAAATCCTCCACAACACCCAACAAATGATGGAAACCCCACAAGACACACCCCAATACCACAACCTCACCAATATGCTCTCTTCCGAATGGGCCATTTTCATTCTCTTCAAGCTCCTCTACTTCACCTTCCTCCTCATCTTCTCCCTCTTATCCACCTCAGCAGTGGTCTACACCGTGGCCTCAATCTACACTTCACGAGAAGTCACTTTCTCCAAAGTCATGAACGTTGTTCCCAAAGTATGGAAAAGACTCATGATAACTTTTTTATGCACCTTCGTGGCGTTTTTCGCGTACAACGTTATGACACTCGTTGTTTTCGTTATATGGGCACTTGCAATAGGATTAAGGAGTGGTGGGGTTGTGGTTTTGGTTGTGTTGGGGATGTTGTATTTCGCGGGGTTTGTGTACTTAACCGTGGTTTGGCAACTGGCGAGTGTGGTGACCGTGTTGGAGGAAGACACGTGCGGTGTAAGAGCAATGATGAAGACCAACGAGTTGATAAAAGGAAGAATAGGGTTGACCGTACTCATATTCTTGAAGCTCGTGATTTCTTTTGGGTTGATACAGTTTCTGTTCAAGAAAACGGTGGTGCAAGGGTGGAAGTTGGGGTCTGTGGATAGAACGATTTATGGGGTGGTGTGTTTGGTGCTGTTCTCTCAGTTGTACCTTTTCCAACTTGTTATACAAACCGTGCTCTATTTGGTTTGCAAGTCCTACCACCATCAGAATATTGACAAATCTGCTTTGTCGGATCACCTTGAAGTGTATCATGGTGAGTATGAGCCTTTGAAGGCCAAAGATGTTCAGATGGAAGAGTGCCATGTTTGATAGATATAGCAAAATTATGTGTATATCTATCTGCTATAGTTTAATTTCAATGTTTGAAATTAAATCAAGCTGATACATATACATACATATATATATATATATATACGTATGTATATGTCAGAGTGCTGAATACACAGGATTAGTTATATGAAGCATGTGCCTTAATTTGCTTTTGCGCTATGTGTTAATAAATTCTTGTAGTTTTTATTCACGCCCAATTTGTTAATTACTTGTGATATTTTTTTATCATTTGCGGTATGAAGCAGGCTGGTTTAGTTTAGCATATGTATTTCTGAAAATTCTGACTTGGTCTCTTCCCTAAGTAATAATAGGTACAGCCTGACCTGGTTTCAATTTTGGACTTTCAAACTACAGAGACAGGCAAGTTGTAGCAACTAGCCACAAATTTTTGTATTAATATATTAATATTAATTAGACTTAATTATATTTTTAATCATTAAAATATAAAATAATTCAGTTTTGGCTCCTTAAATTGAAAAAAATATATATTTTAGTTTCTCAAATTTTTAAAAGAAAAATAGCTCTTGAAGGACGAGGTTAACAAAAATGGTAATATGACACTAAAAAATAAACAAATGTCAAATGTTGGCGGTGTCAGATTGCTACTTTTCGCAATTTCCGTTAAAATTGCCTAATTGTGGGGATTAAAAATGCATTTTTTTTTAATTTAAGGGTTGAAATTATTGTTTTAATTTGGAGGATAAAAAAAGAATATACCTCAAATTTTAGAGATTAAAAATATAATTAAATTTATTAACTAATACAAATTCAATCTGTATTTAAAAGTTCTTCATTTTAAATTGAAGTTTTATTTAATTGTAAATATAAAAACAATATATTTGCATTCCATAGCCCATAGGGTACGAGAAAACAGGCGTTGACTTGTCTTTTGATGAGTTCCATCGGCGTAGCCATTTTTTTAATTCCGGGTGAAATAATAATTTTTTAGTTTTGTAATTTTTTATTCCGTGCAATATTCATGAGCACTTTGATTTGATTCGATTCCTATGACCACGGTAACAATTATATTAAAAATAGAAATCGCTACATGTTGCAGGAATGTAATAACATATTTAAAACAAAATTCACTAACGGGGAATAAAAAAACAAAATTGTTATATTTTACAGCAGAAACATAAAAAAAAAAAACAAGTTGTAATAATAATAAAATACTATATTTATAGAGATGTAAAACATGTTGCTAACAATTAACATATCATAAAAGAGACCAAAATAAGTTACAAAGAACATATAAAAACAAAAAATGGCAATAATTATAAAAAAATTGACATATTCACATAAACTTATAATATATTTAAGCTAAAATAGATTCAAAACTTTAGAAAGCCCAATTTTTTATTTCTCAGAGAGCTGAATGATGGGTGGTTAGTTGCTCAGTTTATATCCACGTGAGCGTGGCGTCCAGAAGAAGTGGAAGAAAAGAATTCTTTATGCTATACAAGGTAAAAGTCATTGCATGTGTTAGAGATAAGAGCTTTGAATATTTATATAAAATCCTAATCTGAAGCTTGCATCATTCCCTGCCAACACAAGTATATTAAAATAAACAAATAAAAATATCTTCTATGACTATATCTAATTAACTATAATTCAATAATAAGGAAATAAAGAGAGAGAATGACAAGAAAAGGAACAAATTAATTCGGAACGACGTGAAAACTAATGGGTACAAGAAAAAGAAAATAAAGGATCGAAAACATACTTTATTTATATTTTCATATATAGTCATCTTTAAAATGATAATTAATTGTCTGAGAGGGAAATATCGTCCTTTATTGAGACTGCATAAATTGTCTTTGAAGAATGAGTTCGTGAACAACGGGACCTTAGTTTGGTGTTGGAATGAATCAGGATAACTATTCTTATACTTACTCGTAACCTTCGCCTTAGTTTGGCACTTTGCGTCGTCTTTGGTTCGCTGTCCTATTTTTTTCATGAATAAACTAAAGTCCTTGCGTTCCGGAAACTAATTATTCTATCAACGCTTAGAAATGAAAAGGAACTTATTATAAAATTTGATATTATTACTATTTTATTTTGTTATAAAAAAGAAACTAACATGAGAATGAAAAAATTAAAACTAAAGCAATATATATAGCGTAGTGGATGGAATTCAGTCTCGTTATTACTGATTTTTAAGGCTACTTTTTTTTTAATTTTTATATACAGTCATTGAATTCATATGTTTGTTAAACTATTATATATAGAGGGGCTTTAATTTGCACAATTGACATTCCGTAAGAGGCTCAAAGACACGTTTATCTTTTTTTTTATATAAATATTTTTAATTAAATAAAATATGTTTTAAAAAGTATAATAATTATATAAGTATTTGTAAAAGCTAAAAAAAATTGTAATTCTTTTCATGAATTAAAAAAAATACAAATTTCTTATCAATAAAGAAATTCCCATTTAATAATGTTATGGTCAGAATAAACAAGTATAATAGAAAAAAAATTGAAATTTCAATAATTTATATATTAGCTCTTTGTAAAAAAAATTGTTTAATAACAGATATCTACAAAGATTAAAAAGAATTAAATTAATATTTATTTACCGAAACACTAATGTGTGTGGGTTTAAGTGATAACTTGGTTGAAAGAAAAAAGGGAGGAAGAGATCGATAGTGGATTTAAATTCATTCTACTAATAAAAAAATAACAAATTAATAATTAATATTTTTGATAAAAAAAAGTGATAACATAATTTTCCTTAGGTAATGTTTTCAGGCCAAATATTGTGAATTAAAAAATAGGCATTGAAAGAATTTGTCTCTATAAATGTGTGTATATACTTAATTAACTAGATTCAGATTAATTAATTGAAAGCTTATGTTTCTCCTTTTTTTTCTTTAACTATATTATTGAAAAGAAATTGTGGTTGATGAAAAAAATGATAAATCTTTATTGGAAACTTCGAGTGTACATCAATACAATTTATTTTGTATCTAAGACTTAACAAAGATTCGAATGTTGGACCATTTAGATAAAGAATACAAACTTTTATCACTTGTATCTGTTGTTAGTAAAGTTAATATCTCTCTCAAATCATATAAATGTCGTGCAAAAGAATTGTTTGCCAAATTAAGTAAAAAAAGGGTGGTGGTGCAATTTTATCGGTCTTAGCAATATTATATTTGGTAGGGTCGGTGTATCTCACCGTGGTGTGGCTATTAGCGAGTGTTGTGACAGTACGTGTTGGAAGACTCTTATGGGTATGAAGCCATGATGAAGAGAGCAAGGAGTTGATAAATGGGAAGATGGGTTTGTCGGTAATGATTGTTATGAAGCTCAACTTTTTGTTCTTTCTCGTACAGTTTTTGTTCTCGATGGTGGTCGTGAACGGATGGAAGGTGTTCGGTTTGGGGTAGATGGACAGAACAGTGTTTGGGATTGTGTTTTCCTTGCTGCTGTCTCATATGTTCTTGCTGATGCTTGTTATCCAAACGGTTAAGTATTTTGTTTGCAAGTCCTACCAATGCGAGATTATTGACAAGTTTGCTCTGTCATCACTTGGAAGTGTATGAGTGCTACGAGCCTTAACTTTGAAGACTAAAGATGTTCAGCTGGACTGCCATGTCTAATAGCCAAATATAACTCATCGCGCATATATCTATATATTATGTAGTTTACTGATTTCTGGGTGCCATAAGAAATATACACACCATATGTGTATAAGTACATATATACACAGTATAAGAGAATAAATATGTAAATGTAGTGAAATCCGGCTAATTAAGGACGTCTGTATGCAGCCAAGATTTATGTTGTTACTGAAAATCACTAAGTTATATATTATATCCCTCATTTAATAATATAAAAGTGAATAACAATCATACAAGTGTCTTCATTTAACTTTAGGACGTGTTAAATAATTAAATGAAGATATTTGTATGTTTATTATTGACAATCACTAGATTATATATTGTATTTTTTATTTGGTTATTATCATTAACGAAAATATATGAGTTGTTATTTTATCTTTTTTCATAGTATTGATAGAAAGATAATAATAGTAATAGAAAAATTATTTTGCGCCGGTTAGATTTAGTAAGTTGATAGTATTTAATACGTGTAACGGAACAAATGGGTTTTGAAGCATAATGAAGGGAATGGATTAGAGATTTGAATGCCATGCAGCTGAAAAAGATTGTAAATAATGGCCTTTTTAAAAGCTTTTCTAGGAAATTAAGTAGAGCTTAATTAAATATCTCAAATCTTTAGTTTGCTAATGACATTCTCATAATTGGTGATAAATGCTACTATGGTCATATTTGGGCTATTAAAAATGTCTTATGATTAATTGAGCTTGTATATGGTTCAAAGGTTAATTTTCATAAAAGTTGTTCTGTGGGTGTAAACATTGTTGATGGGTGGTTCATGGTTGATTGAGGCTTCAAAAGCTCAAAATTGTAAGGTGGATTCCTTAATTTTTAGATATCCTTGATTACTTATCAGGGTAGACAAAAAAAAGACTATTAATTGACAAACAATGGATATTGTAAAAAGTATATTATTATCGTGGAATAATAAACATATCACTGTAGATAGCAGAGTAGATTTGCTAAAATTAGTCATCTCCTTAACTTGATCTACTTTATTTCTTTCTTTCAAGGCCCCAAATCCAAAAGTATTATCTCTTTACTTTATTTCCTACAGTATTTTGAAATGAATTTAGAGTTGAAGGTTATTTCCCACAAAATTAACAATCTTTTTGGGATAAATGTGGTAGAATATTTTCTTGCGGCTGCATCCACTTTCTTAAATTGCAAATTAGTGTCATTCCATTTAACTTTCTTGGCTTACCACCGGCTGGAGCTAATATAAGGTCGAAATGTACACGTAGAAACCAGTCGTCATAGACTATTTAAGAAAAAGGTTAGCGGCTTGAAAAGGTAAATATACTTGTGTATATATGCATGGTCGTATTAATTAAACTCTGTTATATGTAAGAATAAGAATTGGAGTAAACCTGCAACCAAAAAAAAAGAATGGAGTAAACCTTCGAACTCAATTTAATTTTTCTTTAAAAAAACAAAAAATAAATTTGAGCAAGTAGCAATAGAAAAAAGTTTGATTATTTTACGGATCTCATCCTTTTACCACATTTTTAACTAGGTATTTAAACTTTTCTTTTAATTGAATCCTGAACTTTTTAAAAATTGAATCTTCTTGTCTAATTGTCATTATAAAAACTCAACTATAAATACCTAATTAGGAGTATAAACAGTGGACTGGTGTTTATATAGTGTGTGTTGTAAGTATAAATAAGTTAATTGTGAGAGTTTATTCGCATAATTTTAACCTTTTATAGATATAAATAATTGGGGGAGAGTTGTGAAAGAATGTTTGGGTTAAATTCACCTGTCAAAGTTAAAATTTTGTAAAAATATCTCATAATTGATTTAGTAATTGATTTAGTAGTGCTTACAATATATGTTTTTTGTTCGTATTTATAAAACTCAAATTTAAAATGATTCTTTTTTTATAATACTTAATATATAATATTTTTTACATTAATGATTTTTAGACTGAAAATACTTCTTATTAAAAGAAAAAAGAATATATATTGACAAATTATTAGAAGAGAGATAAATATTAATTTCAAAAATAATTTTAAAAAAATTATAAATTTTAAATAAATTTATTATTATTAACTAAATTAAATATTTTTCTTAATTTGAATGAATTAAGTAATTGTATCTTATATACAAGAAGCAAAGGAGTATTTCAAAAGTATTAGTCCACTATTTCAAAAGTAGGTGGATTTTAAATGAATAGGCCATACAAAACTCTCTCTTTTTGAATATTTAATATAGTTGTGTATTTAAGACTTGAACTTAATATCATTAATTTATCTATGCATCAGTCGGTGATAATAAATAATATTTAAAACGTATTTATTAACATTTTCATATATATATATATATATATATATATATATTAATAAATATCCTTATAATTAATATTGATCAAATATAAAATTAAAAAAGTATTATTATTAACGTAATTTGACTGTATTTTAAAATATTTTTTATTAATTTAATTATCAATGCTTTTTAATACATACTTATTAACATAATCATATAAAAAAGAGTAGCATTAATTTTATAATATACTCATTTGATGATGTTTAACTAATTTTATTTATAAACATAAAAATTATTTTATTTTATTTTTCTTATATTCGAAATGGTAGAGTACTTAACTAATTCATCTCTTCAAATTTTAAAAATAGAACTTAGTGTACTTAATTAAGGAAATTAAAGCATATGATACATGAACGACAACTATTGTTTTGTGTTTTTTGCCAATCACATCATCAGGTCATAATTTAGATTTTAGGTATTTTACGGTTGGATGCTATTGCTTCTATGAATGGTTGGATTTTGATATTGTTCTTACTCTCGGTATTTAAAGAGGAATTATATGTTGATGAAGTTGTTGCCGATCGAGGGGTTTAGCGCATGCAGTTTGAGAAGCAGTCTTGAAATAGCTAGGAAATGGATTCAAATGCTGATGACACTATTGAGTGTTGAAGAAGTAAAGGCAAAAAAGTTATGGCTATTAAAAATAATGTTTAGAAATTTTGAACTGGTTTTAGAGGTGAAGGATATTTTTCCCACAAAAACAATCTTATTGGAAAAAGTGTAAAGATTTTCTTGCGTCTGCATCTACTTTCTTAAATTGTAAATTTAGTACTTAGTGTCATTCCATTTAACTGTTTTAACTTACCACCTGCTGGAGCAAATATAATGTAGATATGTACACGTAGAAACCAGTCGTCATAAGTCATTTAAGAAAAAGGTTAGCAACTTGAAAATGTAAATAATTGTGTATATATGCGTGGTGTGGTATAATTTTATTAAACTATGTTGTCTATAAGAATAAGAAGAAATTTTAGCAAGTAGCAGTCAAAAACAGGCACATAGACACAAAAAGACTGTAAATATAATGTTACTTATCAGCTTTTACATTCGGTATATTTCTTAATTTCTTTTATTTAGAACGAGACATATATAGCTGAACACCAAATAAATAAATAAAACATATATGGGTCATGTAATCCCATGGTTCTGTTAGGATCCTTCTCATATATTAGGTCTAAGAGGATCATTTCAGTAGCTAAGAAATGGAATAGTTATAATGTTTACAAATAGATCCTTTTTGGTTGTTAAAATAAATATCTTAGGTAGATTCTAGAATATTATTGATAGAATTCTGTTAGCAATTGTATGTGCTCTGCTTATATATATCCCTGTAATTCCATTGAGAGAGGGAAGAAAACAAAAGTATTATTTTATCTCTTTTTAGTTATAGAATGATAGGAGTAGAAGTGGAGTAGATTTCTTACACCTATCAGGTTCATAACTGAACCACACGCTCAAAATCCACCGACAGGGTAAAGTACTTCAGGTGCCATGTCTTTTATTCTAAGAACTCATTACTTAACCACACACAAACGTAAAAACTCATTTCTATAACCATACACTACAGCATTTTTTTTTAGTTTTGTGTGTGTACTTATTTTTCTAAGAGTTTGAAGGAAGCAAAGTTGTCCTCTTCACTGGGTAAGTTCTTTATATTCACGGTCTTTTTGATGTCATCAGCAATACGCTTGGCATCAAAAGCAATGCCATCTAATCCCCTTCTTGAAAATCCAGCGCAGTAGATACCATTCTCTCCCTTCCAGTGATTTGGAAAACCTGGTTTTGGCATTCCATTATCATTGAACAGCCCTCTGTAATCCTGCATGGACACAACAAAGTCACACAAACAACAGTTAATTAGGGCATGTCTCAGGCACATTCGAAAATCAACAATTGAACTTATTGGGACAATTAATAATCATGCTCCTATTTAAAATATATGTTATGATGCAACCTTAAGCCACTTCAGCACAGTGCTGCTGTATCCAGTAGCAAAGATGATGACATCAAATTGATCATTTTGTCCATCCTCAAACTCAATCAACTTGTCCTCTTTAATGCTGGAAATAGCTGGGAAAACCTGAATACAAAAAGTGAGAAACCAAATCAATAATGTAAGGAACCAATATGAAATAAACGGTGTTTTCAGACATATAATACCTTCACTTCGCCTTTCTTAATCCTACTAACACAACCCACATCTATGGTAGGGGTAGTTCCACCCTTTTTCTTCAGAACGAAGGGTCCATCCTTTGGCCTGACCAAGCCGTACTTGGACATGTCTCCATACTTCAGTTTGCTCATGAACAACATAAGCTTGTCTACCTTCTCTGTTTTGAAGTATTTCAGCAAGGACATTCCCACGTACACCATTTCTTTGGTAAAATAATGAACCTATACAAAGAGAGATGCATAAAATTTAGATCTATAAAAATTCCGTTAGCCCTATTTGAAACATGAGACTTACTATGACTAATGGTGAGTTTTGAGAGTGTAATTCGCCTTTTTATAACAAAGAAAAAATCATAATTTTCATTAATTTGTTTATTCACAAAATTATCATTAAAATAATTTCAAAGCAAAAATAAGCATCTTAATTATTTTTTTTTTAAAACAATAGTCTCAAACATGCAAAAACAAATAACATGGCATAATATTTTTTTCATTTATTTATTTTTTCTTTTTCACCAATTTTTTCTTTCGAAAACAATCATATTCAAAACAATTCTCATTTATTTTTCTCAAAATGATCATTAAAACATTTTCAAAGCTATCCATTTTAATTTTTTAAAAATATTTTAGTCTCAAACATAATAAACAAATAACATCGTATATAATTTCTGTTGAAAGCAAACCTAATTTATTTATTCACAAAATTATCATTGAAATAATTTGAAAGCAAAAATAACCATTTTATTTTTTCAAAAAATATATATTTTAGTCTTAAACATACAAAAACAAATAACATGATATACAATATTGTATGAAGTGGTCCTCATTTATTTATTCAGAAAATTATGATTAAAAAAATTTCAAAGCAAAAATACCCATCTTAGTTTTTCTTAAAAAAATTTAGTCTCCTGTTGTACTAAAAAAGTATCATCCTTTACAATTTTTAAGATTAATTTACACAACTTTTTATAAATCTTGTCTTGTAATAAGAAGAATCCACGTAAAGGGCATGTAGAGAGGGAAAAAAAAAAAGACTTACAGGGCCTCTAGCAACAATGGAGGTATTTGCACCCCAATTTGAGAGATCATAAGCAATCTCCATGCCAGAATTGCCACAGCCAACAACAAGGACATGTTTGCCATACAAGTCTCTTCCATTCAGGTACTCGCTGCAATGCATGTGTTCCCCTTCAAATCCTTCAAGCCCTTCAATCTGGGGCACATACCCATCACTATTCTCCCCAGTTGCAACCACCAGATAGTTTGCCACGTAAACCTCATCAGCATTTGTTGTTGTGTCCTTGACAACGACCCTCCATTTCCCATTGTTTTGTTCATCCATAGAAGCAGATTCCACATTCCGGTTGTACCGGATGGAAATCTTAAAACGGGTAACATAGTTGTCCAAGTAACGTAAAAAGTCAACCCTAGGGACAAAGGTTGGAAAATCTGGCGGAAATGGCATGTGAGGGAGGTTGCAAAAATCTTTGCCTAAGTGAAGTTTCAAGCGGTCATAAGCCCTTTTCCTCCAAAGAGATGCATGGCAATCATCTCTTTCCAAAACAACGTTAGGGATGGAATATTTGTTAAGGCATGCAGCGGTTGCTAGGCCAGCAGGACCTGCACCCACAATCACAACAGGAACTTCAATTTCCATGGTTTTGGTTTTGGTTTTGGTTTCAAATTGGTAATGCAGAGTCTTTAATTTGGTGGTTTTCTTCTCTTTCTGGGGTGCTGCTTTTATAAGCTTGGCTATTCATAACTTGGCTTGTTTGGTAATAAAATTGTTGCTGAGTTGCCAACTCACAGCCAGATAGTGATGAACCTATTCCTCTTTTTTGTTGCTCTTATTCTGCATATTTTTGGTCAACAAACATCAGTCAAATAGTAAATTCAATAAATGGAATAGAATTAATTAGTTCAGTTACTTTTGGTCAAAAATAGTTTTTTTTATTATTGTCAGCATTTATACAGCAGGAGAGAGCTAAATATACGTCTAGAGGCAATAAAAGAAATTTACTTTTTGGGCCTCAGCCAAAAATTTCATTACATTTGCAGGTTGATAACGGTTACTCTTTTATTAGTTTTTATTTTTGGATTATTTACAACAAATTTATTTGTTAGCTAGCCATTCTTAAGTTTCTTGCTGGGAAAAAATTACACCAACTCATTTGGGCTTAATTTAAGATTTTTCTTAAGAATTAAGAAAGTAAATAAATAAATTTATGAATGAAACAATTTTATTAAATTATTTTTATTAATGATTTAAAACATTTATGTACATAATATTCAAAATCATGCATCACACTGATTATATATACATTTATTTGGAACAAAATTAAAATAAAAACTAGTGTTTTCTTAAAATTCTAAAACATCCCTTAATTAATATAAATTTCTTATTTTATGTTAAAACACCACTTTTCATTTAAAAAAATGGTGGAATTAATAACTAAAAAAAGAATATATATTAAAAAGTAAATTACTTTCACTTCATTTAACCATCCAATAGTTTGATGTTTACTCCCAATTGATTATGTTTGATGTTTATTGATTAGGGTGTAAAGTTAAATAAAGTTATCACTATTAATTAGTCTTTACGTGAATTAATGAGAAAATTTTCATGATATGCGTTCTAAATAAGACACAGTAAATGATAGTAGATATTTTTGGGTAATAAAATGATTTGTGGTATAATAAACGATTTTTTTTTTAAAAATAAATAAAAATATTTAATTCGATTGATCAGATGAAATTGTGTGAAAAAAATAAAGAAACGTTATCATTTTCATTCAAGTATTCGGTTGTGCATTTTTTACCCATTTCAAAGCCTTTAATTTTAAATTTTAAATTTTATTTTATATTAATTTTAGTATTTAAAAATAATATATAATATATATGTCTAATTTTTAAAAATATATTATTTATCAAAATTAACAAATTAAATGTAAATATAAACTTAATTTCCTAACCAAATTTAAGTCGATGTTGAATTAATTAATTCAGTTAGATTTTTTTGAAAAATTTTACAATGTTAAAGTATTAACTGACATAAATTT